>WNHD01005353.1:0-10281 GCA_011057455.1 Ganaspis sp. Gsp50 | reverse complement strand
ACCATGATATTTGTCTAAAAGCAACTATATAAGACTTGAAAGTCAAAATAACAAAGTTAAGGAGCTTAATTGATCCACCACTGGTGCCGTCACCCTATAAATTAATTAATTTTAATATAATTAATTTTGTATAATTAATTATGTAAAAGAGTGCAAATTCAAATTGTACGCTTAGATGTCGTTCATAAGCTAGGCAACACAATTCATTAAAAGAAATGAAAAAATACTAAAATAAAATACTAAAATACTTTACTAAATACTAAAAATGTGTTAAAAATGAAACAAATATAAACCCAGTGAGAGGGCGCGACCATCTATGTGCTTCAACATTGGTTCAAAATAACACGAAACAGATTTGAACCAATCTTTTTCCGTGAATTTTTTCTTTTTGGACCCCGCCCCCCACGTTGCGCTTTCTATATGGAAAGAATTACAAATTAACATGGGACACTTCCTCTTAAAGAGATACGTAGTTTATGAACGGCACTTTATACAATATAAATAAAAAAAAAGAACATTCATCTCTAAAGTACGTATTTTGTCTTAATTTTTCAAGATTTAATGAACACAAATTTTAAACATGTAATATTTATCTAAATAGATTAAGATCTATGCATTCATTTTATTTAGGAATACTATTCATTTGGTTGTAAATCAGAATCCTCGAAGCAATTTGAGTTTCAATCTCAGTACAGGCGAATCAGACAAGCCAGTAAATTACTATCTGCCCAAGCACAGCGACATCGTAGTATTAATTATACAGAGTAACCTGGCTTCATCCGGCCTATAAGTACAACCCTGATCGAAATTCTGGGATATGTGCCTAGAGAAGCTTAGGTGACGTGCTAATAATAGTAAAGTTGTATTTAAACATCCACATTACATAGACTTAATATTATCATAATATATCTTCATTACTTGATCTTCTATAGCACTTAATTTTCAATTCGAATTCTCAAAACACGATTAAAACTATCTCTTTTCTTTATTACGAAAATTTCATTTGACCACTTTTAAACCATTAAAACGATTTAAATTAAACCATTAAAATAATTTAAATTAACCATTCAAACTATTTAAATTAAACCATTAAATCTATTTAAATTAACCCTTTTTATTTTTATCATTTATCATTTGATCATATCGTGTTTCAATCCAAAAAAACATCCATATATTAGCAGGAATCCGATCAACCTAGGTTCGCAATGTCAGTTGGTTTTCATATACATTCCTTTCATCAATACAATTATTTTCTGATGAATCTATTTCATCATAATTAACGTAAAAGAATCACTAATTATAGAGAAAATCAGACAAATAATTGATCCAAATAAAAAAGGTCAAATTTCAGTGTTAGACAAATCCCATCTTCATAAGAATAACCCTAAAATTTTACGGTTTTTAGATTTTAGTGGATTTTGCTCCCTAATGCAGAAAATTTTATCTTAATGATAAAATAAACATGTAAATGTTGAGAAATCATTTTAATCGTTTGATTCAAATTACAAAATGGGATAATTTGCGAGCATGAGAAGTGTGTATAAACTGTGTGGAATTCAAAATCGGAAATAATTCCCTTCGCGTGCGTTAAATCGTACGTGCAATCGTTGACTATTACTTAAGTTTGTTCCGCACTCCAGCGAGATTCCTGTAAAATCGATGCTTTTCGCGCGGCGATAAGTATACTCGTGCATATATACCTTGGTCCTTATTCACTCGCTTACTCTTAGTAATTCTCGTTAGGTCTTGACCTTCGCATTCAATAGTCAATAATACGCAGTGTATAAATTAACTTTGAATTTTATTACTTCCGAAAATAGAAAACACATCTCGGTATAAATTAAAGAGCTGTATAAAGCTTTCAAGATAACTTTGTGAGAAATTGCCTATTGGACTTCATTAACAATTATACTAACGACATCATTAACAATAAGATCAACAATATCAACAATTACAATAACAACAAAAACAACAACAATAACAATAACAACAAAAACAACAACAATAACAATAACAACAATAGCAGCACCATTTACAAAAAAGCAACAAAATGACCATAGCAGATGATAATATGACAATAACAATAACAGCAACATAATTAAGAATTAACAAACATTATATTTCGCAGACGCTTGACAATTCGATTAAATCTTGAAAAATATTCTCGCTCTTGCGGAAAATGCAAATGCATATCGATAAGTTTTCTAGTTACATCTTTCTCCACTTGGAACAATCTTTTAGAAATTAATTTTCTGCGAAAGATAAATCTAATCGGCTTCAACATTACGGATATTAAATTGTCCTGTAAAATTAGAACTGGTTAAAATGGTCGATGAGAAAAAACTGAGCGGATTCAGTGGAGCCGAACCTGAAGGGAGAGGCATAAAAGCATCGTACAGCCATATTTTTTGTCGTTCCCTAAAAGCATTATCCCTAGACAGAAAACTACAGTTCACCAGGCAGTCATTTTTCATCGTACTCCTGACGGAGTTCTCGACAGAACATCGACTTTGATCGCACCGATAATGGAAGTCACCTAGCTTGGCCCACTCAGCCTTCGTTGCTATTCACACCTTTTTTCGCATAGTCTCCATGTCATCTCGGCATTTTTCATCAGCTGGTTCGTCTGCCTAGATTACCTATTCGCTGCAAATTTCAATTACCCATTAGGTATCACATCGCATCCTTGCTTTTTGAATCAAAAAACGCTTTCAATTCAACAAGAGTACTTCCATTTATGATCACTTCATCTGTTTTAAATCACTTTAAAATTCTTCATCATTTTAAACTTTTTCATCAATTTCAAATTCATCATCACTTTCAAAGTCTTCATCACCTTAAAATTCTTCATCACTTTAAAATTTGTCATCACTTTCAAAGTCTTCATCACCTTAAAATTCTTCATCACTTTAAAATTTGTCATCACTTTCAAAGTCTTCATCACTTTAAAATTCTTCATCACTTTCAAATTACTCGAAAGGTATATGCATTTTAATCCAAAAGGTACAATATACGCTTTTTCAAATGAGGTTGAAAGAATTCTTTTCATTCTGATACAGAAAATTGCACATTAATGTAAAGAATATTGCACATTAATCTAAAGAATATTGCACATTAATCTAAAGAATGTTGCACATTAATCCGGTAAGAAGAGGGTGATTGAATCGAGTTAAAATCGTTGCAAATATCGTTCAATTGTGAATCATTTGAATGATAACTAATATCATTTTTGAATTTCTATATGTCTTAAATCCTCTATAAAACATTTATTTGCATTCATATATGAATGTGTACAATTGTTGGTGAAAATTTCACACACTTTCATTCTAATACGGTAATTAGAATTGAAATCAATTCAATTCTGCGTCATTCCATAGAATTTGGAAACAACTTAATTCCGTTTACAACACAAAAATTGTTAACACTTCAATTCATTTTAATCAAATGGAATACAACCGAGTTAAAATCTTTCGAACTATGAATTTCATTAATATCGTATTCAGCAGATTTTTAAATTTTGCGTCACCGTTTTAATCTATTTCAATAAATCTTTTCTTACCGGAAAAACAGAAAATTGAGCAATGCACATTAATGCAGAAAATTTGGACCTTCTGATACAAAAAATATGACTAGTAAGGTAACGGAATCTTTACTTCAATATATAGTCGATCAGTTTAATATAATTTGCTATAAATCGATTAATTCGAAGGGGAATTCATTAGCCAAAATCGTGTACAGTGGACTACCATAATTTCTTTTATTCATTTGCTAAATATTTATACAATTTGTTTTGATTTTAATTCGTGTGACTATTGGGTCCAACATTGATCGACTACCGGGGTTCGGTAATTCGACTCTCCATCTCTCATCTCCCTGACCTTCAATATTTGTCAATTTTTGTGAAAATCAAAAAAACTGAAAAGAAGGGAGATGAGATAGAGATTCGAATTAGATAATCGAACTCCTGTGTCCAGAGATTTTACCCGCTGATTTACTATTGGGTCCCCAACCTCAAAAAGTAACCTTTATACATTGAAATTTTGAAGTCAAAAGTAATTTGACTTTCCCAATTGCACATTTCAAAGTATAAAAGTTCTACTTCAGGAAGCAAAATGTTTCATTTTCGATTAATTGAATTACATGAAAAACTTTAATTAAAAACTTTCATTTTATTTACTTTGTATTATATTAACTTTAATTTTGAAAATGTTGATCGACAAGCTTGCTCCCTTGCCTTATGTTTCAAAAGAACGCAAAGTGGAATTTTATCTAAATTCGAGTAAATACAAAAAGTGCATTGTATGCATTAAAAATTTGAGCTGGCTTGTCGACGTTATCACAGAGACCGAGGTATCGTATTTGATGAATCGTCTGCGCTCATGTTGAAGACATATCACAGTTCCTATTTCTAAATGTTTGCCGGACGTGTGGAGCATGGTGTTTGTCTGGAGTACACCAACTGTACTGTGTGACTCTGTTCACGTCACGTCAGAGAGAGAGAGAGAGAGAGAGAGAGAGAGAGAGAGAGTACAGGTCCAATATCGAATTACGGTAACGAATGACGAGAATTGCTTGGAGTTTAAAGTTGAGGACGAACCACAGGAGCAACTGTTGTCGCGACACTATTTGTATGAAATAAGTTAAAATTTCGTGCAAGCATCGGCTCTGAAACCGGCGCCAGCCGTCACCGACGATATCTGACGAAGACACCCTTTTGCGTATCACCCTCTAGCGAACTTTCAGCCCCTGCTCACATTCTCTTGTTATAGACCAGTCACGTGCATTCAGTGATAAGACTCGTCGCAATGACGAACAATACCCTGCACCCGGGCCCTTCTTAGCATCAAAGACTATCATCAGCTTTACGATAAAGACCAACGAATGTGTCGTCCCAATAGTTTCGCTTCTTCTCCATTTACCAAACTTTTCAAGATTTTCCACCAGATTTTGCGTGTAAAGAGATTTCAGTTTGTCTCGAGAAAACGGGAGATGTACAGTTTTAGTGTTTTCAATCCTTTTGTTATTCTGGGAAAGCAATTTACTTTTGAACCATCTTTGCAAGATCTTCTAAAGATCGTATTAGGAGATGTGTGCACACTTGAAAAATTTGCATTATCGTTTTTAAAATAAATGTCCTCATTCATCTTTGATCTAAAGTGTCTGTTGAGTCTAGTCTAAACTTATCTTAAAGTTTAATTATGCGCGCTAGAAATTTGACTAATGTAAAAGGAACGATGCGCACTTTATAATGACGAATTTGATTGTAAAGGGATATCCCTTCTCTAACTAGTCGAGTAGGAGAAAAAGTACGAGCGACAAGTAGACGGAGAAGAAGTATGACAAGTAGTACCTAAACCAGATATTGTACGACGGTCGATTAAGACGTTTGTTCACCATAGAGTATCAAATATAATTATTTAGTACCGATAAATCATTGTATTTTTTATTTATCTGGTGTAATCGTGCGAGAGTTATGAAAAATACTAAACCTATAGGTTTATAGAGTATTTTTAAATTTTCCTTAGTTTTATATATGAAACTAAGGAAAATTTTGGACCTGGATGTTAATTGCACTTTATCATCACAAGATGCCCAGGAAACAACTAGAGAGCCACAAGAATATTTGTAGTTTAATCACATTTGTGTGTTTGGTAGATTTGATTAAACTAGTAAATACTCATTTAAGTTGTATTAAAATTTAACGTTCATTAACGATCGATTCTTCGTAGGTATGTAGATAAAACTCTGCTATAAGGTTGGATTAATTTTTCAGTTGGACATGACGTCCAAAAATTGGATACCTCAACCAATTTATTGAATGGCAGAGTCCAAGTAATTGGATGTCCCATCCAACCTTTTTTCCAGTATAATTAAATGATGCGTTTGAGTCAAATGGATACCATAATCATTATTGGCACTTTAAGCGAAAACGGCATGCGTCCACTTCTACAAGCCCTTATACTTAAATTTCTTGAAGAAGGGCAGCTGCAACTAAAAGCCAGCTTATCTTGATTATATATTTACACACGAACGCTATCGATCTCGATTTTGTACGTTCGATTAAGTCTTTGCCAGAGGCGGACAGCTGTGATCTTCTCAACACAGAGATACACGCATTCATTTTGTTTAGATTTGAATAAAATTTGCCCTGAGCATCGAAGCCAACGGCATGCAAATTTCAGCATGTAGAAAAAGAAATTGCTGCAAGAGCAAACTGACTTGTTAGTACAGCGTCTGCTTTTTCTTTTTTCGCTAATGTATTTTTCTTTATTCGATTATGTATTTTTCTGTATTTACTTATGTATTTTTCTGTATTCACTTATGTATTTTTCTGTCGCTAAAAGTAAATAACAAATAGATGAATTCCAAAATTGCTATGTGTATGGTAATCAATTATGTTACTGGCATATTACAATTAGGTACTCTCATAATATATGTATATTTAACAAAAGAATGTGATGTGAAATTTCAACATAGAATCTTACAAGTCTTGCACCACGAAAGCACTAGAAAATTGTTCTGTCAGT
This sequence comes from Ganaspis sp. Gsp50, assembly GCA_011057455.1. Taxonomy (NCBI): domain Eukaryota; kingdom Metazoa; phylum Arthropoda; class Insecta; order Hymenoptera; family Figitidae; genus Ganaspis; species Ganaspis sp. Gsp50. The sequence goes on along the minus strand of WNHD01005353.1, from coordinate 3,754 downwards.
TCATCCAAAGAACTGTTGATGTTTTGTTGCAGGTAAAGCTTTATTGACATGTGCATATGCTGGAATATCGAATAATTCCTAGCTTTTGAGAGGAAGAGAATGCCAAGAGGGTGGGAAATGGTAGCGATAGAGGGAATTGAACGAGGCTCGGGAATTCATTAGCAAGGGCTGAAACATGCACCAGCAATTGTGCAAGCCAATAATAGCCGTCTGAATCGGAAGTGGGAAACACAATAATATATGTCAAATACAGACCGATAATCGTAGTCCTAGATCATCTCCTTCCCCTTCTGTAGCCAATCAAGAAGCCACTTAAATTCCAATCACGATTGTCTTTAAATCACTATGCATTCAAATTAATATTCTAGACCGTCTACACAACAAATTGAATTCTGCATTTTGAGTTCAAAATAACTGAATTGGAGAATAAAAGACTATAATTACAAAAATATATGCTATAGTTAAGTGGCTGTCGAATTACGTAGGTAACCATATCATCTAACTGGAGGTGCATTACCTAACTTCCCACTTCCGACTTTTAGATTCCCACCTCTAACTTTTTTCCTTTACCTTTCTGATCCCGATTCCCACCTGCATTATCCCACTTTCCCAACTCTACCTTCACACTTCCTTTACTATTCCACTTTCCACCTTTACTATTCCACTTCCCACATTCAATTTAACAACTGTAACAGTCCACCTTTAACTTACCACATCTCACTTATGAGAGTGGGATCATAAAGATGGATAGTGAAAAGTTAGAGATGGTATGTGTGACAATGAATATGGGAGGTGGAATAATCAATGTAGGAAGTGCGAAGCGGGAATTTGTATCATAAAGGTAGGAAGTGTGAAGTTAGAGGTAGCAAATGGAATGTGAGAAGTGGCAAAACGGAAGTGTGATAATAAAGTTGTGAAGTGTGAAATTTGAGGTATGAAATTTGAGGTGTGAAATTCGAGGTGTGAAGTTTGAGGTGTGAAATGGAAAGTGGGGAGAGTTATCTATAAACGATCCCTGACTAAGTTACCCCTCAATTTTAAAGATCACTTTGCGAACATTCCAGAGTTCTTTTCTCCATCTTTGGAGTCTCATGCTCGTCTCAAGTTGTCTCTCAATCTTAAGATTGCTATTCAATTTTGGCTGGTTCTAATTTTCACGCAATGTTTCGGTCTCTCAATGAATTATTTCGTACAGATAAACAGGCGTTTAAGTCAATGTAAATCATCTTAAATAGAATTTGATCTAACATCAATGGTCCTTCGAATGGTCATCAATTACAATTGTCATCAGCTTCTGGATTTGAATTATGTTTGTAAATACTATTTGTGATAAATTAAATGTGATGAATTGAATGTGGAAAGTGGAATAGTAAAGATGGGAAGTTTTAATACTGGACAATTTTCTAATCTCTCAACAGATCCACGTGTCTTAACGAAAATCGAATATAATTCAATTATTTTGAACCTAAAGTTAAGTGAAGAAATAAAGCGTGAGTATCGCGAGTTTGAATCCTGTGAAAATAAAAAAGAATAACCGTCTCATCTAAAGAGACTTAACGAAATCCTCTCATCCACACGCTTATTTCAAATTGAACCTTATAAGACTTCACCAGAAAGAAAAGTTTTTTCTTTCATTCTTAATGGAGGTCTTATAGCCATTCAACGCACAAGGCATTTCAAAAACGTTTGTATGTTTTCTACAAGGTTTTGAAATGTAACTTGATTTATAACTAACATTTTATTTCACTTACTATTTTTATAATTAAATGTAAGTTGCAAGAAAGACTCAAAAATAATTTTTAGAATATATTTTTCAAAACTTTCGTCTGGAAAACTAGATGAATAATTATTACTCATTTAAAGTTTTTCAACAACTGATAACATTTTGTCGCTTGGGAGGGAGACTATATTACATTTCAGGTGAGATTTGAAAAACTAGATAACATCTTTTTTCTTTCATTTCTTTGGCTCTCTGTTGGCAGCGTTGAAAAATTTCTGTTTAAAAAAAAAAATTTCTGTTTAAAAAATTTAAATTTCTGTTTAAAAACAATTAATTTACTTTAGTATTTTTTTTAATAAGAGTTGGAATTATAAAACCTAAAATAAAAGAAACAAGGTTTTTTGTCATGGTACGTTGTTCAAAATTCATCTGAAAGGATATAGGTAGATTTTACTTGTTTCACGAATATAGTTTATCACTTGCTTACTTTTTGCAATGTTTCTTTCTTTGATTTTACTTTCTACATAGGGAAGCGTTGTTCTTTCTATTTTTCTTCTGTTTTATTTTTATTTCGATGTTTCATCTGATTTAAACTTCAAAATTGAATTTACTTTCTAGGTTAATCTAAAAATTGTATTTTGAATTTTTCTTTACAAAGAAGATATAAAACTTAAAATATAAATATAAATATATAAAACTGAAATATTTATATCTTACCTAATGCCTTAATAAAAAATACATCTTCCTATTCTTATTTAACCTTGGGGAATGTTAATTTTCATCACGATTTTTTGCTGTTAATTATCACGACTGACCCCTTAGAAACTCTAAGTTTACAGTAGGTACTTTGGGAGCGATACATTATTAGACGACAACTTTAATTATACCTTTATAGGTATAATTTACACCAGGATCTAACGTTTTTATTATTGGGTTTAAAGTAGAGTTCACACAAAGAAACGCTTGTAATAAATCCATTAGTAGGTTTAAAATCATCATATTATTTTTCCGTTACGTCTTAACTTCCTAAAATTGTTTTGAAAAAATAACATAAAAAATAACAAGAAATATTTTCTTTCTAGACTAATTCTTATAAACTAATATGACTGTTTTACAGAAAAACGTAATTTTATATTTAAAACTATCTTCTTGTTATCAAAAACTATTTCCCATCCATTTTATTCTTAGAATGTAGAAGGCTTTAAAAAATAAAATAATATGATTAGGAAATTTTCTCTTTTTACCACTATTAATTCATAAAAAACAAAATTAACCACTTTTTAACATATTAAAGATAATTTAGATAGGTTTCATCAACCACTTTTAACAAACCTTGTTTTAAGTGACCACTTTTTGGATCAAAAGGATTTATTTTAATTGAAGAATTACAGTTTCAATTTATTCGTTTGAATATAATTTATTTTAGCCATATTCAGAGGATTGAAGCTCGCGCCGACTACAACACTGAGAGAAAGGATGTATTGTAGTTTAATTGCTCTTTTAAAAATTAACTAGGCGAAGAAACTTGTATAGTCGTAAAGGTTTAGAGGTGTAATCGTGATGTATTTCTCTCAAAAAGAGTTTGAAAATTTCCGCTTCACTCTTTGGTTCTTTAAAAAAAAATTGTAAAGCAGAAACAAGTGAACGATTAATGATTCGATATTTTGGCTCAACTTGATAAGTGTCTGGTATTTGCGAATGGTTGATTCAAGACGTTAACTAACGACTTACCCGCATCCTCGTAAATCGCAATGGAGATCATCGGTCGAGCAATCTTAACTGCTGGGATTTAGCCCATAACTAACATCATTAGGAATCTACTAGAATTTAACTACCAAGTTAATTCCTAATAAAATCAATATGTGCTGGAATATCTATATAGCAAATTCAGAAATATTGTTATCATTATTATTATTATTATTATTATCATTATTATTATTATTATTATTATTATTATTATTATTATTATCATTATTATTATTATTATTATTATCATTATTATTATTATTATTATTATTATTATTATTATTATTA
>WNHD01005352.1:0-10281 GCA_011057455.1 Ganaspis sp. Gsp50 | reverse complement strand
CACCAGAATACCGGAAGTATTGTCTTTTAAAAGAAAAAACTTATGTTATTGTTGAAACTTACTAAAAGCGTTCGGATTTACCCCGGCTGACCCTATAATAATATAAATTGAAAATATAATCCAACGATGGATCTACAAACAAAGCGTATTTAAAAATGTTTTGTAGTACTTATACTAAAAAAATCCAAAAAAATTTTGTTTTCAGTTTTCATTACTTAAAAGTAACGAAGGCCGTTTTTTAAAACATTTGTTTCAAATTCTAGCAATATTTTGCATTCGGAGTAATTCTGTATTTTTTTCTGTATTTTTTTTTTAATATTTATTTTACTAAATTTATTAGTACCTATAAGTACTGTCATAATACGTCAATTTTAACAATTTTTTTTGTTTTAAACAACAAGGGACGAAGTAATCGTGGAAACCGTAATACATATTTTTTAAATAAAAGAATCACTTACGGCTCCCTCTCTTCAATAAGCGATTGAACAAAAAAAAAGATTTTTTTACATTTTTCGTGAGGTACATTACAATATGTAGAAAATCTTTTTCATCGAGATAATAAATAAACCAAAAATTGATTTTAAAAAAATTATGATTCTTCTTGCACTTCAAATAAGGGACCCCATGTATTAGATGTTAATAAATTAATAATCCACTCACCTCTTTGAGAATTCTTAAGTGATATTAAATCATCAGTACTGACGGAAAGAATAAATTCCTTGTATCGTTGAATTGAAATAATATTTGTATTGGAAACAATAAATGCCATTTCACATGAGTTTTTGTATGCACAAGATAATGTTCCATTTTCTTCATTATTGTCTTCGCACACAAAAGCGACAGTCAGTAAACAATGTGCGTATGATATTCGAAATATTCATGTTTGATACATTGATCTGTCACTTAAGTAAATCATTATTCTCATAAAAATGTATTTTTACTTTCCTTTTATTCTAATTTATTTTAAATTTGTGACGCAAATCAATTTTTGTATTTTTCCAAATCCCACTCGCAACTTTTATTAAAGATTAAATTTTTTCTTTATGACATAAAAATTGTAATAATTAAAAAACCTACTTGCAAAATAATTAGCAGCTTTCGATTGAAATTTTAATTTTTAAATTACTTTGTATAATTTTACAAAAAAATAATCATTTCCCGTTTAAAGCCGTTCTACTGTTTTTCTAAATTGGTAATGTAGTTTCTTATCAGGTTTAGATCAACGCATTCTATCAGCAGTTGTCAACGTAGGTTTTGGTCATGCCATCAAACGGCAAGAAAAAAATCTGCATTACCTGTAGACAATGTTATAAATTCGAAACCTGCCATGCGTCGGTAATGAGAATTCCTACCTTTACATTAAGTTAAAATATAAATTCTTATCTTGACATCTGTAGATTATATAAATTTCAGCCTTAACTTCAGAAAGCAAAGTAGTTATCCATTTTATCATCAATCGGTAATGAAATTTCTATTTATTTTCGGTCGATGAATTTTGCTTTGAAACTGAAAATGTTTGAAACTAATATCTATTAATAAATCAACATTTTGGAAATTTTATTCAGGACCCTCGTAAAAGTATATTAAATTAAAAATAGTTTTAAAACAAAGGCATTAGATGTACAAATTTTTGTTAAATTTATGAACGAGTGTAATTGATTTTTATAAATTAAATGGTCTGAAATATGGTCGTGGACATAATGGTAAAATGGCAGCTTGGTGCCTTCAAGGTTAGAATATAGTTTTTAAGATTTCAATTAAGAAAAAAGAGGATTATTCTATAAAGTAACAATTAGAATATAAAATATGTTGAATAAATTTTCAGAAAATTCACAGTTGGTGATTTTTCATTATTGTGGAAAAAAATCCCTCAGTTATTATTCTTCTTCTGTAAGATAAAAAATTTTCTTGTTTATTGTTTATGTGATTTGATGTTCAATATTTGTTCAATTCAAATTTTCAATGGACTGTGAATCAGAAGATTTTAGAAAGAAAGAAAAAGGTTGGACGAGTGCGAAATGCATATGAGAACTGGAGGTGTACGTTTAGAATTGCTTGACAACAAAGCGAAAACATTCTGCAGACAGTGCAATAGTAATATACGAATAAGGGCGTCGACCAACATCACAATTTTGTGTAATGGTGTGTAAAGCTTTTAGCTATGCGACTAGATGTATTTTTGCATTCTCTCTCTAGAAAACGTGAGAGACCCTCGTTATTCTCAGACTCCACATTTATCGGTTAAAAGTTCACCATCTGAACTGCAGAAATACACGAAACAATTTTTTTCTTATTTTCTTATTGATTGTTCATTTATACTTTTAATCGTCTGCTGTGGCCTACTTTTAACAAGACTCGGTTAACTTCTGGTTTAGAATTTAATATTTCAGTGCTGTTGCATGTGCTATTTCACACATTATTTATTTAAATAAAATTTTTTCAAAACACTTTTCTCTTACGTCTATTTAAAGAATTTCATACTGAGTATTTTAAAAGAAAACAAAACTAAAATTGCTTAAGAATTGAGACCATTAGACGTATTTTTCCGCAGCAATTTATATCTGGACCACTGTGCATCGTTGCAATGCTTCCATTTTTTCCATCTTTGCTTCGGCTTTTTCGTCGTTGCTTCGGATTTGCTCGCTGTTGCTTCGGTTTTTTTCGTCGTAGCTTCGGCTTTCTTCATCATTGCTTCGAATTTACACATTGTTGCTTCGGATTTAGACGTCTTTGCTTCTGATTTGCTTGTTGTTGCTTCGAATTTGTTGGTAGTTGCCTCGGCATTCTTCGTCGTTTCTTCTACTTCTTTCGTCGTTGCTTCGGCTTTCTTCGTCGTTGCTTCGGATTTATTCTTCGTTGCTTCAGATTTGTTGGCCGTTGCTTCCGCTTTCTTCGCTGTTGCTTCGGATTTATTCTTCGTTGCTTCAGCTTTCTTCGTAGTTCCTTCGGATTTGTTTTTGTTGCTACGGCTTTCTTCGTCATTGCTTTAGATTTGTTGGCCGTTGCTTCGGCTTTCTTCGCTGTTGCTTCGGATTTGTTAGCCATTGCTTCGGCTTTCTTCGTTGTTCCTTCGGATTTGTTCTTTGTTGCTTCGGCTTTCTTCGTCATTGCTTTAGATTTGTTCGCGGTTGCTTCGGCTTTCTTCGCTGTTGCTTCGGATTTGTTGGTCACTGCTTCAGCTTTCTTCGTCATTGCTTCGGCTTTCTTCGTAGTTCCTTCGGATTTGTTCTTTGTTGCTTCGGCTTTCTTCGTCATTGCTTTAGATTTGTTGGCCGTTGCTTCGGCTTTCTTCGCTGTTGCTTCGGATTTGTTGGCCATTGCTTCGGCTTTCTTCATCATTGCTTCAGATTTGTTGGCCACTGCTTCGGCTTTCTTCGTCATTGCTTCGGATTTGTTCTTTGTTGCTTCGGCTTTCTTCGTCATTGCTTTAGATTTGTTGGCCGTTATTTCGGCTTTCTTCGCTGTTGCTTCGGATTTATTCTTCGTTGCTTCGGATTTGTTCTTTGTTGCTTCGAATTTATTCTTCGTTGCTTCGGATTTGTTGGCCGTTGTTTCGGCTTTCTTCACTGTTGCTTCGGATTTATTCTTCGTTGCTTCGTCTTTCTTCGTCGTTCCTTCAACTTTTTTCGTTGTTACTTCGGCTTTTTTCGCTGTTGCTTCGGATTTATTCTTCGTTGCTTCGACTTTCTTCGTCGTTGCTTCGGATTTATTCTTCATTGCTTCGGCTTTCTTCGTAGTTCCTTCGGATGTGTTTTTTGTTGCTTTGGATTTGTCCACGGCTTTGATTTGCTCGTTTCTCTGTGATTTCTTTGAATTTTTCTGTCGTTGCTTTAAATTTTTTCGTGATTGCCTTGGATTTCTTCGTGATTGCTTTGGATTTCTTCGATGTATCTTTGTATTATCCTAATTCATCTACATCTACCCATAAAATATCTCATTGTAATTTCCATTTTAAGATAACGCATTACAATATTAATTATCATTTCTAATATTTCATTTTCCGCAGTTTTATAAATTACTAATTATATACTAATTGCCATTTGATGATAAAAGTAAATTTAAAATCACTTAAAGTATTTAAGCAAGTTTAATTATTTACTCTTTCGAAATAATTAGTGTCAATCATACAAAAATATTTTTCTCGTCTCCCTTGTGAAAATTCAAGTTTCATATAAAAGTGCACCTTAATGATGTGCGGCAATATTAGGGGAGAAACTGCGAACCAACGCAGCGTCGAAATGGATATGCAATTTTCACAGAAGCAGCGAGAATTTGCTTTTTATCAAAGGAAATTTTTTTATTCCGGCTTTTCCGTCACAAAGTGTTTTTAAAAAAGAGATGCACATTAAGTAGGTAGAGGATTTAAGAAATGTTTTTTTTTTTTTGGGTGAGATAGACACACCGAAAGCAATCCAACCTCTTTTCAAGAATTAAAAGTGTAGTGTTTATTGCAGAAAGCGACCTAGTTTGTTCGTTTAACCAATGCAGTTTATTTTTCTCTTTCAAGTGATTTTTTCTACTTTTTTAATCTTCATATTGTCAACATTTTCCTCTTTCATGTTTTTATTTTTAAACATAGATTTTTATCTACGTGTAACGAGTGAACTGAGATTTAAATCAAGAGAACTTTTCTGATTTAGGTATTAGAGAAATTTATGTTAAAGTCTTTGAAGAGGACGCTCTAACAGAATCAAGAAGGAAAGAATATTTTAGGTACATCATAAAAACGCGAGGGCCCGAGGATAGGAGTGTAACGACCGAGAGTGTAAGCCGCATTTTCCCATTCGCCATTCCTTATTCGGAGGGGTTTGGCAACGAAATGGCAAATGATATGCCGTAAAAGAGGTCTTGGAAATGACGTCATGAATTTCAAGTTTCCGGGCCGACTTGCGTGTGTGTAGAACTGTATAACGCCGGTAATTCGGATGGGAATCCAAGAAGTGCCCTCGTCCTTAGAAACGATTACGACAGACAAAAAGCTTACGCTGAGATTTGCCAAGAATCTTCAATCTCAAGAATTAACCTTTACTTCAATTCAATTTAAATACGTTCCTGAGCTAAATTTTTAATGAATTAAATTCCGTTTATAACTCGATTACACTCTTTTTTAGTTTTAGTAATTTTGCCATTTCGAATCCCCTTAAATAGTGTTACAATTAATTTATTTTTTAATTACTTTATCAAAATAGTGAATATCAACGGTTCAGGATGTTCAACGTAAACTAAACAACTTTCATTTTTGTCTGATCATCGAAAGAGTTGTCAATTCGATAATATTTCAAGGTGTTCTTTATGTTTACCGCCTGGTATTACACGGGCGCGGCCATTTTGAACGGCAGCAGAGGCATGCGCGTCTGGATTGGTCAGCAGTCAGCCGTCCGTATCGACTGTCGGTGGGCGTCATCTGCTGAGTCATTCCCTTGCTGCCAGGGTGCTTTGATCATACTGGAGGCAAACTTTTCGAAACAGATTCCACCCAGATAGTTTTTGTTTCATTTTCTAAATCACGTTTCATCAGAAACTGTAAATAAAACAGTTTTTTTCTAACATAATTAATGAAACGATTGCAAGATATTTATGGTTATTTGCAGTAAGGATTAAATGAGCTGTAAGTGAAGTTTATTTGCGATTCAACAGATGCGCGGATTTTTTACCTTTTTTCGTATCTCTCTTTGCCGGGTTTGGTTTCATGGGCAAATCGGTGTATGTGTTGATGTAGACGCGCAACAATGTGCAACTTGAGCGTAATTAAAACGAACCGTTGAAAAATGATCGTGATAAATCCCGACCTCGGGACATTTACACTCGAATATAAATGATTTAGAAGGAGAAAATGAGCAAGTTCGAAAAGAGTTTCCGCGTCCAGACTCTTGCTGAAACCGTTCTTGGTTCTTGTTTCTTCCACTCACATTTTCTTACTTCTGCCCCTAATAATTCTTCTCATTCCTTCATTTCCTCTTTCAGCTCTCGCTTCGCGACAGGAAAAGAATCATTTCCGTTTTCGATTCGACTAAACGTTTCCTTTTTGTGCGCGCTTCGTGAGTTACAACGCAAGTAAAGAACTAACCAGTACAAGTGTCTTTGTCTTGGAAACCGGAATCCCCAGGTTCTAATAACCTTTTTCTTTCTCATTGAAATCTAGCCTAATGAAGCGTTATTTTAATAATGCGAAAAACATTCGTAACCATTAAATCTACAGGTCTTTATTTTAGTTTAAAATTTTATTTACATGACTTCATACATTTTGAACATCAAAATTTTGTATGCCAATTTTAGGAAAAATTAGTCTTGGCGTAAAAATATCTTGGATTCATTGAAAAATCCAGACAAAGACAAATAAAATAAAACTAAGAAAAATAACTAGAGAAAAGAGGAAGAAAAATAAACAATAGAAAATATCTTAAATAAGGAGAGAAAAGGGCAATTCTTTAAATTGTAGAAGAAAAATAGGATAACACGCTGTGAAGCCTGAATGAAGCAGCGAGCCAATGACGACTGAACCGTTCCAGGCGCGCCTTCCATTCTTATACTCGACTAGACGTTCCCCACTCCAGCGAGTCGCGCACTCTTGTTGGACATCAGTAGAACCTACGCGTCTCGCGCAAGAGGTGGCAAGTGACCGATATAAGAAGAGAGGGAGCGCCTGAGTGAGCTCAGTCGTCATAAGCTCCCTGCACTATTATTATCTACAAAACGTGGTGTAAAACTCTTTAAATTATTTCTGTCTAGAAGTAAAAGACGATTTCAATAGCAGCCTTTTTCTTACAAAAATACATATTCTCGAGTCTTGTAAATTTAGATGCAAAAAAATAATTCCAGCAGTTTTTGGAGCGTTAATTATATTATTATAACCAGATGCAGATCAAATGAAAGTTAAACATTTTACGCTAACGTAATTAGACTTTATTTAATTTCTTTCTTGTTATAAAATTCTTGTAATCTACTAATGAACTCGGGAATGTAAATTAATTTCAGTTTAAAAAAGCGCTAATTATTCTCGTCTAAAGGAAACATGTTCTTGGTTTATAAATATTGTCGAAGGAATATTAAAAATGTTCCGCCTCGAAGGTATTATAATTTAATATGAAATATTTGAAAATGATAAATTATAAAATAGGCAATTAACGAGGAGTGTCTTACGTTGCCGAGGACGAGTTGAGTAATTGCCTTGCTGGAATCTAAAGCCTTGGTTCTTACCACAGCAAAATTGTACCGGGCAGGCTTATTTTTCTTTTCCTTATTTTCGTCCTGGCTTATTTTTCCTGCTCGTTATTATCCTTCCCTTTTATTTTTCGCAGAGCCAGCGGCTTCTCAGATTGAGCTTCTGACGAAGGATTTTCATCAGGGCTGTACACGCTCGGCAAAGCAAGTGCGTGGCTTTTAATTTATCGCCTTTTTATATTTTTCTCTCGACACTAGAGAAGTTTACGAGCTGAAAAGCGCGAAAAACTAGGTTATCCTGTAATTAAACTGTCGCTTAGACCTCCATCTTTAATGGATACAAACTATTCGATAAATTAGATAAGAAAATGAAAATTTGTTAAGCATGAGTTACAAAGTCACATTTTTTATTATCAGTAGAGCTAAATAAAGATTTGTATTAGAAAACGTGTAGTATTTTTTGGTAATAAAGAAAATAGTTTAAAATAATCTTAAAAGTAAATGAATTTATTAACACCATTTTAAGTTTGATTTGAAAAATAGGAAGAATAGAACAAGGTAATAATGACTTTGTCTGAAATCGATTTTTAATAAAAGTTTCTACCAAGTTTCCTGCTTTACCGAAATCCTTGTTTCGAGTTCGAGCTTCAACTTTTCGTCTTTTCTGCGAAGTTGGATGGAGAAAAGTATAAAGTCCAGAGCTTAGGGATTAAAGGACATGAGGTACATTGGCCAGGGAATTTACTCTTTAGACCCAAGAATAAATTTAAAATATGCATTGCTTTTGTCAATATTTTTTTATTTGTCAAAAAATACAAAACAATTACAATCCATTATTTACTTATAAAATATTCTTTGTAAACTACTTAAAACTAAACTTAGATTTAAAGAAATATTGTTTGCAGCGAAACAAACATTATTTTGGACGAAAGAAATATTCTTTCGTAGAAATAAATGAAAATAAAATATGAAACGTGGTCATACAGTTGATTAGTTTAACGCAAAGTAGGACAGTTGAACAATGTCTTCTTCAACAAGAAAAAATTAGATAAAAATTGTTGCACGAAAGAAGAAATTTAATTCCATTAATTGAATGTTTAGTCACAATTTGATAAACTCTACCTTGTTCTACGGATAATATATTATTATAGAGAATAATTTTAATGAAGAAACAATTTTTAAAAAAATGTCTACTGGAGATGAATAATTTTTGAAATTAAAGCTAACTACTAAATTATAAATTCACGAAGTGTAATTAGCACATTAAAGTAATCTGCGATCGAAGTTTCATATAGAATGGTGGAGCTAGGCTTTGAGCAATTCTTGAATTTCATTAACTTTAAGTGGAAACGACCGTACATGCTCTCGAAAGTGCGCTATACTCGTTAAAGTATAGTCGCGAAATTTCAAAGTGAAATTCTATGAGTCTCTCGGAAAACTGATACAAAATTAAAAATTCATTTAGAATTTTAAATTGTTTCCACTCTTCAAATGAATTTTATTTAGCACTCAAGAATTTATCAATTGACATACAAAATAATAGTTTTGTTCAATATGCTAAAGTTATTTATAAATTGTCTTCTAGAACAGAAACTTTTTTCCTACAATCTAAAAAACTTAAAGCTTTTGTTACCGCTATTACTAAACATTACAACAACAAAAAACACCCTAATAAGTAATTTTTATTAACAAAATGATTAGAAAGCAATTTGCAGAAAACTCAAAGCGCATTTGAAGAGAATGATTCCAATGTGATTTGCAAATGAAGTGTAAAATATGTGTCGAACGCGACATTACAAATTATAATTAATGTCACCAATGGAGTGTTAACTTTGTGGAATGTCATCGTTAAAATGAATAATGAACAAAGCGGAATTTTACGTTATAGTCGAACAGTCCGAAACACGTTTTCCTGATCATTATCAAGCAGGAACGTGGTAACAATATTTGTAGACATATTCAGAATTAAATGCATAATTATAATGCTCAAAATTCACGTCACACATTAATCTGGTTGACCGATTCGTGAAAAATATCTATCTTCGCTTCAACTTTGATTTGTTAATGCGAATAACGTGTTCAGCAAGTGCTTTCAATTAAAATGATATGTCCTGTTAGAGCTCTTACTGACAACGTTTATCGCTAGATTGTTTCTGGTACACAAACCTCAGTTTGCTATTAGATTTTATTAAATATTGAAAACCATTTTCACCACGTTTTTCTCTTCTCTTTGATCCTCAATGCACTCAGAAAATACAATTTCAGTTCATCGGATACATTTTTAGTGATTGCTTTTTTTCGGACAAAAGCAATTTTATGAATTACCAGAAAATTATTTCGAGAGTTTATATAAGAAAAGAAATTTATTGGAGAGATGTTCAGGTTTGTCAGCGCTCTCTCTTCCATGCTTCTTGACTCCGACCGGCTGCGCGTCTTCAGCTCGGCGTCGAGCCAATCAGCGCGCGTCCCCCACTACTGGAGTGCTGATCGTGCGTCAGGTAGCTTAAAAAGAAAGTCTCTGACTCAGACTGGCCACTCTGTTACGAACCGTGCCAAGAATATGATTGAAATAAAATCGTCAACGTGGCCTTTCGATTTTAAATACAAAACCGCCTTTTTCCCTTTTATTAAAATATTCCTAGTCAGGGTTTCTACAACTCTGGAAAACCTAGAATTCCCATAGAATTTTTATTTATACCATAAAAATCTATTTTTAAATATAATTTATTTACTTCCTGATGTTTACTTAGTTTTATAAATATATTTAAAATTACTTCAGAAAGTACTCAAATACTCCAAACTATTTAAAATCGTTTAAGAATAGTACAAAATATTTAAATATACTTAAAAATATGTAAAACCCTTTTATTATTTTAAAATACTTTATAAGATTTTAACTAATATTTAAAGAGACATATACCTAAGATTACTTTCAAATACTACAAGATCCTTTTATTATAGACTTAAAAAAATATAAGAATTCTTCAAAATGATTGAAAATAATTTAAATTACTTTTATTTTGCAATATTTATTTACGTAAAAATGTATAAAAATTTAATCTTGTGACTACATGTCAAGTAAGTTTTTGAAGGTTATGTTCATCTACCTATAAGTTTGTA
>WNHD01005351.1:0-10283 GCA_011057455.1 Ganaspis sp. Gsp50 | reverse complement strand
TCCTAAGTAGACACCCCAGCTAGGACCAGGCTAAAATCGCATCACAAAAAATTGTGGGTCCTAGCTAAACAGCCAATAAAGGACCTAGTTTATAAAGGGTCAGATTAGGTAGTACCAAGTTAGGACCAACTTTCAATTTCTACACGGGATGCAAAATTTTCTTTTGTATTGCATTTTTAAAAACGATATTCACAACAATAAAATTTAGAATTAAATGAATTGTCTTCATGTTACATGCGGGCTTACAAGATAATGATATTACTACCAACCATGCGGGCTTTGTAGGCTTCGAAAGGTGCCAACTTTATTTAGAAATGTCATTTCTCAAGAAAGAAATAAAAGTCGTAATGAAAAAATTTCTACTCGTTAAAATAGATACATAAAAAAAAGTTTGCGAATGTGTTTAAACTTGATGTAAAATGAATTTCGTTAGCTTTTTTTTAAAAAGAAAGTTAAGTTGAAATGGAGTGCAATTCGAGTGGAAAAATGCAAGTGGCTCCTTCGTCAATCTTAATTGAAACTTCCGCGCGGCATTAAGTGGAAAATGTGCAAGGAAGAGGAATGATGTGGTCTTCTATTGATTAGCTGGAGAGTGCCTGGCACTAATTTTGGACCGTGCTCTTTGAAAGCAGTGTGAAAGGGTTTGAGGACTGGATTGGACTGATGGTAGTGGTTTGTTTCAGTCTCAAGTCCACTTAAATAGATGCAAAGACGTCTCGTCGTATTTCATAGAGGATTACTTCCTTGACGGAAATCAGAGCAAACTAAAAGCCCGAGGCTGCAATATGGCCAGCATAGATAGCCAACCTTAATATTATATCTTAATGAAAATTTGTTACATTTACTGATTTAGGTCAATCTAACACCTAGGGCAATTAAATGAGCACCCCCTTAATCATCAATTAAAGTCGATACGACGTGTAACGTAATTATCAAACTTGACTGCCAAGATAGTCAAAATCTTCAAGTCGTAATCATGGTGACGATAACGACTATTTTAACGAGACTCCTTTATGTCAACCTTGCTTCGGATCTCACGTAAAAACCATAAACGTGCTTATCATGCAAAAGATGAAACGCTATAGTTAATTTTATAGTAACCAAAGCTCGAGAGTGTTAAGTTATTGTCAAAGCCTTTTATGATGAACTTGCCCTTTGACATTTTCCGTTTTATAGGGCAGGAGTAAAAATTATCAACGTGACGGATTCTAATCTCGTTTTTATTTAAATATTTTTCTTTTTATATTAAAACAATTTATATAAATAAAAATGTATTTTTATTTATACAAATAAAACGAGCTAAAATTTTTCAGAAATTTCGTCTATATTTTTTATACATTTCTTTATAATATGTATATAAATGTATATAAATTTTATAAAATTCTATATACATAAATAATATACATAAATAATAATAAATATACATAAATAAATTTTGTATACACTATTGTATACATTTTTGTATGCATTTTATTTTTATACATTTCATTTCTTTGATCGCTTTTACATTTTCATAAAAATATGTTTTAAAATTTTTTCATTTGAGCACTTTTATCGAAAAAGAAAGTTGAACGTTTTAGAATTTCTCTTTTTATGCAATAAAATGTGGGGCAAATTTGCAATAAAGAAAATGTAAATCTTACTGCTCTTTTTTTAAAATAAATTATATCATTTGTTTCATGGATTTCAAGCCAGCGCCACAACTATCAGAAAATATTTTATTTCATCCTGCAGATAGCGCCACGAGTCTAGATTACAAGCAACATCTATTTTATGGTATTTTGAAATAAAACTATTCTTTTTCGCCGTAAACTTGATACATTTGCAGAAAAGAACTCGAAAAAAGTTTTGGATAACAAATCATTTCTGATTTATTTCATTTTATTTTTTATTTTAAGTATAATCCCCTGCAGTACAAAAAAAAATTGAAAAATCATTGAAAAATTCATTGTTTCAAAATTATTTGAATTAATTAGTCTACAGAATAATGAAACGTTACTTTTAACGTTTACTTACTTTTACTTTAACTTTTAAACAACAATTGATGTTCTTTATCAAGCAAACAATTTATCAAGCAAACAATTTATCAAGCAAACAATTTATCAAGCAAATAATGTCAAGCAACAATTTTAAAGTCATTCAATTTTAATTGTTCCGAAAAGTTGGTTGATTGTATTTTCCTGAATTACGTAATGGCATTTTTTCTTGAGATTATTTTGATAAGGAAACTTGCAGTAATTAAGAAATAAAAAAGATTAAATGAAAGCGAATTCTGCAGAATGGAATAAACACTCGCGATTTTTGAAAAATTGACATTATGTTATCGACGTGTCATCGAGAATCATTCCATTCGCGTCACTGCAAAGTGCAAACACGTCGTCAATTTATTATCCCTCTTGACTCAAATCATCATTTTACAGGAAATGTTTTCCCAAACAGATCCCACCACGTCAATCATAAATTTCAATAACGGAGCTAAAATACAATTTCAGCCAGAATTCAACGTTCGTTTTCGACCATATTTTACACAGTTTGTGCTTTTGTATTTACTCATGTTCGTAAATTGTTGTTAAAGTTACTCATTTTTATGAAACGTTCCAAAATTGACCACTCAAATGCAAACGGTGACATGCAACTAATAATTTTAAAAAATTCATTGTTTCCAAATTATTCGAATTCATTATTCTATAGAATAGAAACGTTTATTGTAACAATTTTTAAGATCTTTCTCTCATTTTTGTCTCTTAATTTCTTATTTTCTTATTTTCTTATTCTCTTATTCTCTTATTCTCTTATCCTCTTATTCTCTTATTCTCTTATTCTCTTATTCTCCTAATCTCTTATTTTCTTATTTTATTATTTTCTTACTCCCTTATTCTTTTTTTTTCCTCTCATTCATCCCGTAACTTTTGATGTTTCGCAAATACATAAAAAGCTTGTGAAAGATTTCTCCCCAAAAAACGTGTACTTTGTTTCTGTACTCGAGTCTAAATAATTCAGATCATGACTGCAATTTAGTCATAAAATTCGGTAGATTTATCCGATGGGGTAAATTTATGCCGAACCATAAATTTATACAGTTTTGTAAATTTATACACTGTTGTAGATTGACGCAGTGCTGTAAAATGGACTGAAAAAATCTGACGAAATTTGAAAGTAAAAAGAGAGATTCCAGAATATTAAATACGATTGAGGACCTGATTTAACAAAAGTTGAATAACTCGATAAACTTTCGATATCGCAAGATAGATCAGCGAACAATTTAAGCTCCATTTTCCCCGTCAAATGACTTTCTGGACGGAAATTTTATTTAACGGTGCTTTTATTCGCATCCACGGTTCAAGTTTCTGATTCTTATCCGTTATAGAATCTACAAGCGCTTACTAAAAGTAAAAGACTTTCGGGTTTTAACTCAACTTTAGGTTGAGTTCTCGGTGAATTGTGAAGCCTTGAATGAGTAGTTTGAAAGCTCATTAAATCGCTCTTTTATATATAAATATAACGCTGATCCATGCACCTTGCATACTACCTTCATCTTTATGTATTGTGACTGAACTTGAAAAAAAATCGTATAAAACGCCTATTACTATAAAATGATATATAACTTTTGGAAAACTCTTCCATAAAATAAGAGAATGGAACGCTTTCTAATACTTCTCATAGATCTAAAGTACTTGAAGGATGATTGCTCTTTTCACAAAAAGCAGTCAATTTTTCTCTCTTTTTATTTATGCATTTTTATCGTACTTTATTCGCCTGCAAAGATACTATAAAATGTGCATTCTTCTGATAGTTTCTTTAGTGCATTTAAAAAACAAGCTATCCCAGATATAAGTGATTTTCAATAATCTGACTTTTCAACTGCGTTTTTAATTTTTCAAGTTTTTAACTTTTCAAGTTTTAAATTTTTCAAGTTTTTAACTTTTCAAGTTTTAAATTTTTCAAGTTTTTAATTTTTCAAGTTTTAAATTTTTCAAGTTTTAAGTTTTTCAAGTTTTTAATTTTTCGACTTTTTAATATTTGTAAACCTCTTTTTTGAAAATATCGCTCGTCAAACGATGATGAACTTTCGTGATACTTTTTCGCTGTGAACTCTTTTTTTACAAAATTAGTTCAGAGAATCTAAAAAGTCGAAAAAAGTGTACGCATCGGAAAAATAAAGATACCAGGTATGCAAAGCCACAAAATTAAAATGAGGAAAAGTTGGTATAAAACTTTTAAAACAGTTTTAAGAAGAGTTTTTAAATGAATGGGAAAGAGATGATGCTCTTAATTGAAAGACTTGGACTTTTTTTTGGTATAAGTGGAAAGAAAAAGCTAAGTAAGCAGATGGATAAAGAACATTTTTCCATTTGATTTGTGTTTCTTTAGTTCCCTTTTCTAGCACTGTCCTAGAAAATTATTTAGCAGTGCCTCTCCTCGACTGAGAGGAAAGTGGAAAAGAATAAAGCTGGCATCATTAATTTCTCCCTGGAGCTAGCGACCGTCAGCATGAGCGCGTGCTTTTGTGTACTATTTTAGATAGTATATGCATACGTGTATATGTATAACCTACAGTATAAAATGCTGCGTTAGTGTGATATGTGACTCTATAGTACATGTATGAAGCTCATTGCCCGCAAATGCGAAAAAACGTTCTTCTAAACTGGCCGTAATTTACCAACTTGAATGGCAGAGTTTCAGACAGTTTGCCTCAAATTGTAATTACAATTCCATTTCATGAATTCTTCTAACGTTCTATCTCCCACTGATATGGACTTTCAGAGGATAATTAAAAGTGTCATATTTTAAAATTGTCTTTTTTTCTATTTTGCCACAGCGTTTTTCACTTTCTGTCCATCTTTGTTTAATTTTCTACTTTTCTTGCTATTCTACAATCATGTTCGTGTACGTTTTCGTTTTCATTCTACTTTTGCTTACATAACGTTTTTTGTTCTTTTTTGTTTTTTTTGCATTTGGTTGTCTTTTGTTTCTTGGGTTTTTTCGTTTCTTGTTTTTTTGTTTCTTGATATTTTTTTCTTGTTTTCTGTTTCTTTTTTTGTGTCTTGTTTCTCTTTTTGTGTCTTGCTTTTTTCTTCTTGCTTGTTATTGTTTATCGACGTTTTTATTCAGCGACTCTTTTTCTCTGAACTTTGTATTATCCACATTTTATTCCATTTCTTCAGTAAAATATGAGAATCATCGCAAAATTGATTTCGAGCAGAAAAAGCAGTTTCGACAAAGAATTCCTTTCATGCACATTTTACTACGGACAGATTTTATAACATGCTATCTTTCGTATTTTTACATGCTGGAATTGTTTTCCTATTGTGATTTCAATCATAACCATCAGTTCAAGTTGTAGATCAATATATTGTTAGTATGCATGCAATGTGTAATTTCTTTATTTTTATACATATAACTATTACAACAAACTCTGCCAATGTGACATTTGTAATTTAATATTCAACCTTCTGTATTTCGTGTTGCATTTTAAAGAGTACCAATATATTTTTCTGCAGCACAAGAAAAGAAAAGAAAAATTATTTTACACGAAGGCACAAAAAACTGTACTCATATTCAAAGTAACCTGAATACTAGAAAATGATGTACAAAATTCTGATCAGAATATAAAATTCCAGACAATGTGAAAATCTATTTTAGTCTGACTAAATGAAAGTCTGACTTAAAGACAAAAAAAGGAATCGTGTATCACTAAAATTCGTAAAATCAACTCTTAAATTGTTTTATGTTTTAAAATCCTTATTGTACTTCTATTGATGTAATAGAAATAAGCAACATGCATGCGCATATTTCAATTTGAAAAATCGCAGGTTTTTGGTGAAATACAGAATAAGAAAGGTAACAAAAAATATCCAGCAGCGTCAGCTAATGTTGATCTCATCTCGGCACAAAATCCCTCGTGAAAGACCTTAAAAAAGACTAGAAAAAGTGAAGGGAAGTAAAAATTGAACGAAGATACTATCCAAAAAGTGGAACGCGTGACTGAACGAGAGAATGCTTTCTGAAATCTTCAAACGTTGCTATCTCTCAGTCCCAGAGGACTTGAAAATTGTTGGTTCGTTAACCTGGCAACTTTCAAACTATACTTTTACCTTTATATATACATATAAGTTGACGCCATGGGAGATATTCTTCAAGGAAAAAAGCCATTTAAAAAATTCCCTCAGTTTTAAGTTCAATTCCTTATTGCAAACTTTTTACACTCTGTGTCTCTAATTTTTCTTCATTTCGTGTTGATTAAAATATTTTTTGCTTCTAATAGTCAACGAACTCTTATGTAATATTCAAAGCGAGAAAAAATTTTAATATATAGACACGAATCTACATATTTAGTATGGAGGAGAACCATTTAGTACAGACACGAACCATCAAAAGTTTTAATTTACATACATAAATAAAATTTCTCCATATAATCGTGAAATTCACTCCTGTCATGTGCCGACAAATATGTCAAATTAACTCAAAGATTGATGGTCACGAGCCAGAAAGAAGGCAAATATTGCTTTAATAATTTTATTATAAAAAACTGGAGGAAGAGAATTATTTGTTTTGTTAGAACTATTTTTTTTTACTTCTTTAATTAGGATTGTTTTGGTTTTTATTCCCTTTGTTTCGATTGTAGCTCCCTCAAGAGGAAAGAGGATTTTGTTTTATTTCGTTCTTTTCGATTTTTTTGTTTATGCAATGATTTTTGGTTTTTAAATTTTCAATTGCTTGTATTTTTTATCTCGAGAGATTTGAGTTATTGTTTTTTCAGACCTTGTGAAGCTTTCAATTTTTTCTAAAATGCAAATGTGAAAACAAAAGAAATTTGACCTATTTTAGGTGCTTACGAGGTTTCCATTATAGTTCTGAAGTGAGTTATTACGGGTCGAATAATTAAAAAAGCCAGAACGACAATTCTAATGTTTTATACACGCAGTTTTTTAAAATTCTTTCGTTTATTATGCTTTTATAGTGGTTTCTTATTACTTTATGTTTTAGTTATTTTTATGTTATTTTGTGTTTGTTTATATTATTCTTTTTGCATTGGTTATTATTCACGTAAGTTTTTTGTGCTTGTTTTCATTTTTGTGTTTGCTTTTATTTTTTGTTTGTTATTTTGTTTATTCAATTTTCGTTTATTTATTTTTTGTTTATTCAATTTTCGTTTTTTTTCGTTTATTTATTTTTTGTTTATTCAATTTTCGTTTTTTTTTCGTTTATTTATTTTTTGTTTATTTATTTTTCGTTTATTTATTTAATTTGTAAAAAAAAATAATAAAAATTTTACACAAAAATTTGTAAACACTTACGAATTCTAATTGAAACGTTCTAGCTTCTTTTTTAAAAGCTCGATGTGGAACTTTTATAACCAGCTGAGCTTGCATAAGCGAATTATCATTCTTAAAAGGTCAAAAGTCACCAGAATGTAGATAAAAAGTGTCCTTTCTCTTTTCATTATGTAGACAATTATCTGAAAAGTTTGTAATAAGAGTGAAAGTTGTTTTCTGTGCTTCAAAAAGTTTGTATATAAAATAAAAAATCTCAATTTGCAAATAAAATAAAAAAACTTTTTAAAAAATATAAAATATAAACATAAAACATAAAACATACAAGAAAATTAAGCACTTCATAAAGGTTACACCGATACCTGAAAATCAACATCGAAAAAGTTGTAAAAGACAAAGATAAAAATACAAAGCAACCGAAATTTTTATTTAACCATTTCAAATTTTGCAAACAAAAGAATTTCTAATCAGTTCAGCCATTTTTCTTAACTAAAATGTTGAATTTCGATATTATCCAATATTTTGTTTTAATTATTTCTTTTAAATTTTACGTTTTTGATATTTGAATTGCGTTTTAAAATTTTTTACTGGAAACATACATTATTACATTTGGAAACGTGAATTTCGTTTCAAAATTTGTATTGTATTTTAAATATTAAATGCATTTTATGTTTGAAATTTGTATATTATTTCAAAATTTGAAATTTTTGGTGCAAATTGAAATTTAATTGTACGATTTTGAGCTTTGGAAATAATCGAGGCAATTTTCTGTTTCGTGTATTAGCATTTTAGCTCGTGAGTTTCCGACAGTCTAATTAGTATCTGCAATTTATTATCACAGAGCTTGATTGTCAGCCAAGTTAATTTCCTCCTAGGTTGATAAGATCTAAAGTCTGGTGAAGCAGATCTTCTAAGCGCCTACTTCAGTAGCAGTTTAGTCCATTTATCAAGTCATTACTTAGAAAGATCACGTTGTGCTTTCTAACACTTTGTTTTAATTTATTTTCCTCATTTTAAGAAAATCATTTGCCTAATTTAACCTGTGTCACAATCCTAGTAAGGGACTGCACTGCCAAAAATGGTGTCTTAAAAGTGCGACAGAAGTGTCTTATTTGGTCAAAAGTGTCTTAAATTAAGACATTTTTTGTGTCTTAGTCACCAAATATGTCTTAATTTAAAACGTTTTTGTTCAAAATAAGACACCATGTTTTTGTAGTGTGTTCATAAATTACGTAAGGGTTATAGAGTGGAGGGGTGATCCAATGAAATCTTATGCCCTATGTTAATTTTTAATTTTTACTGTATAAAAAATCTTACATAGGGGGGTGGGTGGTTAAAATCTTTTGAATACTGCCTTACGTAATTTATGGACGACTCCTAAATTTAAAAGTAGTTTTTAAAAATTCAATTTCTAGAAAGCTTTTTTAGTTAGTTTTTTCCTTTACGGCACGAAAACAATTGTTTTCTTTCTAATTAATTTTTAAATGTTAAATTTCCCCTCTTACGGAATTGAATTTCTTAGAATCTCCTTTATTTTATTTTTAATAATTTCTTTTATTTTAATTTTGTAATTTCCTTGCTCTTGCCACTGAGTGGTTTATTTTTTTGTTTTATTCGTTCCGCCTTGCCAGGAAGATAAAAGAGGACCAATACTTTAAAATTGGAATTGTAAATAAAGATATCATGGCCACACAAAAACCTGTAATTAACTTTGAATCTTTTGCTTGTTAGGTCAGCATTTTATCGATTCAAACCTTGACCAAGTTTTTCTTCCTAAAGGGCTGATGAAATGTACACTAAAATATATACACAGCTTTTTTTATTTTTTATAGACATTGGATCTTTGAAGTACTAAACGAACATTACAATCGATTTCGTATATTTAATTTCCTCTCTTTTATGAAATTTAAAAAATAATACATTTGAGAGTAAAACATAAATTCTTCAATATGTTGGTTCTTTCGCTTTCTATTTGTTTAAAAAATTGCTTTTTTTACTTTCTCATCAATAATGAGAAATTATTTATTCTCAAAATGTATACATTTATTTTCTTTTAAAAATGTACACTTTTGCTTGATTTTCAAAATTTCGTTACTTTATACGAACTTTAAAAAAGGTGATAAACAAATTTCAATCCATCATTGTTCGGTTGTTCAGAATTTCCATCACGTTAAAATTGCTTAAGGGAATCTGAATTTAATACAATTAAGCAAGTCCAGTTTGGGCTCGGTGAAGCTTTGCAATATTGTAATCAATTTTGATGAAACTTCGGTCTTTAGTAACACTTGGGATGGTAAAAGCCATTCTCAATTTAGAGTTGGATATGCTTCCAATATTGTCAATTTAATTTTAAACTGCGATTTAAACAGAAGATTATTCGCACAGTTGGTTATAGTTGAAAGGTCGGATTAATTTATAAAAAAATTGTCCACTGTACATTTGAAATAATCACTTGTGGAACTTAATGAGTAGTTAATTATCCTCGTTATTGACAGTTATAAATATATTCTATAATATGATTTTGCGTAAAGGTCAAGCGTTGACCTATTCTAGGCTTTTGCTATACAAAGCCTCTCCTAAAGCTCTCAATCATTCGGCTTATCATGAAGTGTCAAGCACACGATCAATTCAAATCTTTCATACCAAATGCAGTCAACGTTAATTGACAGCCTTCTTTGCTTACCCCTTTGTCAATTCTCTAAAAACTAATTTGTTCTCTTTGATAAACTGTTTTTACAACAAGCGCAAAATATTAAAATATTCCATGGATTTGTTCCACTCTTAATTACAATATTTTTATTATTATATATCATTTCTTAATCGTTCTGTTTCATTTATTTCCCTTCTTTATTATTTATTTGTTTTATTTCGTTTATTTTTATTTATTATTTAATCATTTATTATTTATCATTAATTATTAATTATTTATTATTAATTATTTTTTATTAATTACCTATTATTAATTATTTATTATTAATTATTTTTTATTAATTACTTATTTTTTTTTTT
>WNHD01005350.1:0-16201 GCA_011057455.1 Ganaspis sp. Gsp50 | reverse complement strand
GTTAAAAGGGAAGCATTAATTAAGTTAAAACTGTCAGCAAATATAACCTAATTTCAAATGCTTGTAAGGTCCCTTTCTTCAGATCGCGTCACATATATAAAACCGAAATGATGGTGCGAAGAAAAACGAATAACCATATCGTTTATTTATTATTTTTTTTTGTATATAAAACAATGTCTTGAAGAAATTTAAAAACTGTCAGGGAAAAGAAATAGATTTTTACAAATTACAGGATTTAGTAACTTTATATAAGATTATAGCGATTTTGTAACAAGATTGCAGGGATTACATGGATTACGGGAGATTACATATTTTATAAGGTTGCAGTTTTCAAAAATGGTAATTAGATGCATAAAAGACTATAAAAGTATTACGCTAAACATTATCTTCTAATACGCTTGTTAGATATGATAATTAAAATCACAAAAAACAAACAAAAACATTGCACAACATTCTGTTAACATTAAAATACAAACATAACAAAAATAAAAATATAAAAAAATATAAAATAATAAAAAATGTAATAAAATATAATATAAAAAGTAGTGATTTTTATGTATGATATTATTTGTAATTTTCTTTGGTTTTGTTTGATTGCTTTTTAAATAAAGAATTGTGACAATAAAGTTTTTGATAAACGATCATTCGAGTATACTAATTCTGATGAAATTAAAAATTAGGTTGATTTATATACTTTAGGGCAAATATGGATACTTTTTTTATTATTATTGTATAGCAGCGACATTATATTTTATTACGAAATTTACAAAAAAAGTATTTTAGTGATAAAATGTAAATTTTCAAAAGAAGCGTAAAGATTTAATAGTCGATATAATTACATAAATTTATATTCCTTTTAACTTAAATCTTATTGAAGATAAAGTTATTAAATTTTTTCAACTCATAAATGTAAACTTTGTATATATGTACTAAAACCCGAAACAGGTTCAATATTTCTCATTTATTATGGTTTCATATCTCTTGCAACATTGTATTTAATGATTGCACATTAAAATACTTTCTAAGTTATTACCTTAATTAATGCTATTTAAATATACTTTGTTTTTAAGTATGCATTCAATTACAAAAATACAGATTAAAACATTCTTGTTTGAAAAATATTTGAAAAATTTTCAATTTTCCATTTAAATTTTGTTAATTGATATATGTATTTTATTTATTAATTATTCATGTACATTTCCACTAACATTTTCCATTGTTTTTTAAATTTTATAATTTTTTAAAATAGTTTAATTAGTTTCAATTTGATAAATGAAGATATTTAAAATAAATATTTCTTCTATTCTTTCTGTATTTTTGTTTTCTATTAACATCTCTTTGAGATTTATTTTTTAAGAATTTGTTTGCAATAATTCTTTTATATTTTTTATACCTGTTTATTTATTAACTTCTTTTTAATAAAATAAAATTATCTAAACTTTTTCTTTCTTTTTTTTGCTATTGTTGTTTTAATAAATAAAAAAAGTTGCAAATTTGACAATATAGAGAGTGTTTTAATCTTTAAATGAAAATAGTAATTACTTGTTTTTGTTGATTGATAAAAATGAGATAGACTGTTAGCCATGGTTTGCGATTGACGTCACAAGTCGAGAGAAAAATATAATTCTTTTGCCACGATATATCCAGCATGAAATCTCACCATGAATCATGAGAATTTCAGAGACTCATTCTCAAAACGAGTTGCAAGATTTTACCCTTTTTTTTACGATTCGTTACGAATCACACCAAGAATAACACCATCACAGCAAATTATACAGTGAAAATCATTGCATCTTTTGTGGATTATAAAATGCCGGAAATTTTCACTCCAACTCTAACATACACTTCAACTTTACTTAAGAGCATTCCACCTTGTAATTCCTCTTTTTTTTTTTTTTTTTCTTTTTAAATTCCCATGAGCAATTTTCCAATCTATACCCTTTAATCTGCACCGGAATTTATTACCTTTATACTCAGCAATGTGCAATCAGAGAATTATGAAGATTATAAGAAGCGAATAATAGTAAATACATTGTATATTGTGTATCAATTTATTGGAAACGTCGTAATGCCTTTATAACGTGCCAATTAATTTGGCTCTTTAAAGAAGTTGTACAATTATTAAAAGTAAAAAAAAAATGACAGATAAACTTCAAGTTTGTACATTATGAACTGAAGTCATGAATATAGCGGATAAATCCTTTCTCAATTGGTAGTTGAACTCCTCTTTTATTATTCGTTCAATTTATTATGATTAAAACGGTGTTGCGAATTTTTTCATTAATTTTATTTTTCTATTTTTTTCTATTTTTTTTCTATTTTTTATATTATTTTATATTTGTTTGTATTATTATTCCCGTACAGTTTTGTTAAGTTTTTACATTTCTTCATTGTCCACACCTTTTTACGCGCTCAATGTGTACACAAATGAACTAAGAAATAATACAGAACATGTAATTTTGTTTTTTTATATGATGAGATTTTTATAAATTTTTGAAATCTTTTTTTGTAACTTATAGTAAATTTTTAAAATAAATATTGTTGTTATTATGTAATTGTTATTAGTAAAATAATAAAAAAAAATCTTAAACAAAAATGTGATAAATATTTATTTGTTTATTTATTAATTTATTTAGATTTATTAATTTTTGTTTGTTTGTTTCTTGTAATAGAACTGATATCTTATGAGTCAATAATGGCATTTTTTAAATTATTTAATTTATTTTTTAAACAGTGTTATAACGTCTTCTATTAATTATGGTAATTTGAGATAATTCACCAAGCAGAAGATGCAGCATAAAAGATTACATGCTCATTAATTAATAGTGAATAAACATTGAGTTAAAACATTTTATCCATTTTCCAAGGTTATTATTTTTTTTATTATTATTATTAACATACACAGTGTGAAAATCTTAATTACATTTCACACACTGAGGCCTATTATTAACGATTTGATATACTGATTATAAAAATTGAACAATCACCCTTTTTCTTGTCTTTATTTATTATCAATTCTTGCAGGAAAATTCTCTCTTAACTATAAATAAGGTTATTTTTTTAAACTTCTATGCAACATTTTTTTCAACCATTTCTATCAGGTAACTTAAATTAACTTTTTACTTTTGATGAACTTACTTTTATATTCTTTTTTCTCTTAATCCAAAAAGTATCCCACGCAATTTATTTTCAAATAAATTTAATAAGCCCATTTATTTAATTTATATTTATTTATTCATTGCGGGGTTTGTATTAAATAAATAATGTAATACAAACCCCGCAATTTAAGTGTATCATTATGAGTAGCTGAGTACAATAATTTAAATAAAAAACAAAAATAAAACATTAATTATTTTAGAATTGAATCAAGTCGATTATTTTTGTATTTGTATATTTTTATTATTTATTTTTATTTGTACTTTTTTATTTGTGTACTGTTTTATTTCTACTTTTTTTAAATTTTACAATGTTTAGAAAAAGTTGTTCTATTTTAATTTGTTTCATTCTTGCGCACCTAGAGTGACCAGCCCTTCAAAATGAAGCATTAAATTGTGAGGATGCAATGATTTTTAAACGTTCAACTTCCTTGACCTCGCCATTGAATCAGAAATCGAGGTCGCATAGAAAAACGCAAACCATGAGAAGGTCGATGTGCGAGAATGTTTAAAAAGCTTACACTACACTATAAACATTAATAAAGTGTTAGTTTATTCTTCAAATGTTTCACTCAATCAAATAAAATGTATTTTGATACAATTTTATAACTTTTGTAAAAAAGTTCAATTAATCTCTGACATCAAATTGATTTTCTAAAATAAAAATTGGATCCCACAAAAGATCAAATTTAACATTTCTCTTTTCAACTAAAAATGAAAAATGTGTTTTTATCTTAAATATCATACTGTTTTATTAATTTTGATCATTATTCTTAGAGAATATTAAAGAGAGCGTTGTAAATTAATAAATGCGAAAAAATAATGGACATATTTAAATATGTATAATTTGGAGAAAGAAAATTTCATTAAATGTTTTATTATTTTTAAATTAAGTTGCCATTATTATTATTATTTGTTTATTAATATTTTTTCTGTTTTCAGTGTGCCAAAGCATAGACATACGCAACTCAGTGAGCGAGTTCAGCAGGCTCGAAGGTTGTCGAGTCGTCGAAGGATTTGTTCAAATTTTGCTGATCGATCATGCGAATGACTCTGCCTTTGCGAATCTTTCCTTTCCAGATCTTGTCGAAATCACAGAATATCTTGTTCTTTACAGGTAAATGTCAATAATAATAAAATATTTATGTGCATCATTTATTTAACAAAGCTAAACCAAAAATAATTTTTAAACGTATTTTTATTACGTTTAGCTTCATTGTTGTTAATCATTTTTATTATTATTATCAATCATTTCTATTATTCTAAACTTTTTTCTTTATTATTCGCCTCAATGTACAATTTTAAAATTAATATTTCAATGCATGTTTCTAAAGAAAGCAATTTCATGAGAATATCATTTTTTTTAATGATAAAATTTGTTAATTATATTTTTAAAAAATTACGGTTTATTGGCACTTTGGGAATGTCAATAAACTAGTTATTGAATTGAATAGGGTCATATGTTGAATTTAGAATCTGGCAGACGAATCGTCTGTGCATCCGGTTTGGCAAAATTCTCACGGAAGTACGATTCATGAAATGTGAATTGTATTTTGAAAGTCACATAATTCTTTTAATGGGACTTTAGTTCAAATAGAGAGTATCATTTAAAAAGATTTATCTGTACAATCAAGTCGTTATATATTTTTTTAATGAGAACTGGAGTAAAAAAAAACGTAGTAAACCAGACAGAGATGATAATTTGTTATCAAATTCCTATTATTACTTTTAAGGAAAACAATATGTGCAAATGAATACAAAAATTATATAATTAGTAAAAATAATTTACTAAAAAAAACTTGAATTACATTTTACATTATTTTACAATATCTAATTATCAATATTCTAAAAAATCACTAGTGATAAAAATTAATTTCTCATAATATGATAGATTATTATACAGAAAAAATTAATTTGATTAGCAACTTGATTGAATAATTTGAATATTAACTAGTTTGCAAAGCAAGTCCACTTTTGAGCCGAAGGGCTGAATGTTATAAATAAATAAATAATAATTTGATAACTGAGTCATTTGAATACGTGATTCTTGGTAGATAGAATTGAAAAATAATAGTTGTCAATAATAAATTAATACGTATTGTTTTCTTTTAGGGTAAATGGCCTGCGAAGTGTTGGTCGTCTTTTTCCAAATTTAACGGTGATTCGTGGCAATTCGTTATTTATTAATTATGCACTGATTGCCTTTGAGATGATGCACCTCCAGGAAATTGGTCTACATTCCCTAACCGACATTGTAAGAGGCTCAGTACGATTCCAGAAAAATCCTGCACTTTGTTACGCAAACACTATCGACTGGGATATCATTGCCAAGAATGGAAAAGGGGAGCACGTAATTTTGGTGAGCTAAACTATCTTTATTATTACCAAGAAGAATCCACGAAAATAGCCCGCATTCGATTCAAATTCACTTTTAGAAATTGGCACAATTGTCAAACATTTTCTTCATAAAAAATCATTCTTATCACTCTTGTTAAAAGAATACAACATTTTTTCAAAATTTTATTTATTCATTTGTTTTGATTTAAAAAATATTTGTTTTAAATTATCGATTCAATTTTTGGTTTGACAATTAATTGAATCATTGGTTCAATCGTTAATTTATTCAATTATTGGTTAAAACAATAATTAATTCAGTTATTAGTCGGATCATCAATTAATGCATTTAGTGATTAAACGATTAATTAATTTTATTAATGGTACATTAATCAATTATTTCTATTATTAATTCAGCGGTTAATGTTGTTGGTTCATTAATTAATATAATGTTGGTTCATTAATTAATATAATGTTGGTTCATTAATTAATATAATGTTGGTTCATTAATTAATATAATATTGGTTCATTAATTAATATAATTATTATTATTATTATTTATTTATAGTAAATGTTGTTCAGATTTATTTTGGTGTTACAAATTTTTGTTTTATACCTCTGACAGCCTTCATTAATTAATATGATTATTGGTTCCATGATTAATTAAATCATTTATTGACTCAGCCGTTAATTAATTCATATATCAATTAACTAAACCATTAGTTAATTGGTAATTGAAATAATTATACGAAAGATGAATAACCAATGTTATTGTGTTTATACTAATAATCAATGTTTATTTAATTAAAATATCAATAAACTAATTAGTTAATTAATATAAATGATAATTAGTTGGTTGAATGATGAATCAAGTGATGCAATAATTAATTAAATGATTAATTAGTTGAATCGGGAGTTAATCGAGTTGTTAATTGATTAAATTGATAAACTGAGAATTTTTTGTTTGGAAAATTGATTGGAGATTAGAGTTTAATAAGGAGAGAAAATTTCTCACCCTGAAGCTTCTTTCTACAACTGAGATTCTCTTCAGATTAACCGGCGACTTAATGAGATAATCGATGAGTTGTTATCTCTGAATATTCGTGTCACGTACGCAAGTTAGTTACATATGCAACGTACGACATTCACATGCCAACTTGGAGACATAACACCTTGTCATTGAATGAAAAGATGCGATTCATTAATTGCATGAATGACGAGTTATTCATGGAATTGTTAGCGCTAACATTCTTTACAGATAAGCCCTGATAAATTAATTTCCCCTTAAATAAATCACTCGCAATTTAAATTTCTATACATAATGTCAAATTAGAAAAGTCAAGTCATTTGTATCATTTTATGATTCGCACTCTTTTCGGGGAGAAAAAATTCAATATTGTTTCATTTAGTTTCATTTGATGCTATTTCACTTGTAAATAAATTTCATTTGTTATAAGTAAAATTATTATAATTAAAATTAATAGATATTAGTAGAAAATTATAAGTAAAATTTCACTTTAACATTTACGACTCACTTATTCTTATTTATATAACAGAGGGGGCTTTATTTTTATTACTGTCTTCAAGATCTTAATTTTTTAAAATGATTATTTTTCTAAATATATTTCTTTTTATAATTTCTGAAAGAATCTATTGACGACTGTAAAGATTTTTTTATCTTTCCAAATTTTTTAAAGCTCGCCTATTTATTTTGACTTTTATCTACATTTTTTCTCTTTTAGTTTTTTTTTTATTTCAGAAAAGAAGATCAATTTTGAAGTTGCAGTTGAAAATAAATTACACTTTGAATTTTAACTTAAAATACAGAAGAATATTTTTAAACAAAGCTACTTTTTCAATTTTTAACATCTGTGTTAGTGATTGTAATTAAAATTTTGTTTTTTTGCAGATGTATAGAAATGGAAATTAAAAAAAAAGGGTTGTAGTTTGTGTTGTAAAATAATAATTTTAAGAAGTGCTAAAAATGAGACAAAACTATGCTTGTTTAATTTGAAATGAAGCAAGTTTACGACAAATATTGATTTCCCAAAGGCGCACGATTTATGAAAATAATTTATCATGATGTCACATAGCTAATGATCCAATAAAGAATAGAATCAAGTTCTATTCTTTTTCAATACGCTATCTTTGCATCGTGTTTCCGGATGTTATTTTTAGTCATGCCCCGTTGAATATGTGCTAAGTAAGGTATAACAAGCGACCGTAATATGGACATGATTATTTATCATATATCTTTTTTTACGCTTAGTTTGCATTGGAAAAAAAGCAGAAACAGTTACCGTCAAACAATAAATATAGAAATTATTGCGCACGTGTTTATAGTTCAACATT
The DNA here is from genome assembly GCA_011057455.1 of Ganaspis sp. Gsp50. Lineage (NCBI taxonomy): Eukaryota > Metazoa > Arthropoda > Insecta > Hymenoptera > Figitidae > Ganaspis > Ganaspis sp. Gsp50. The sequence continues at coordinate 8,360 of WNHD01005350.1, read as the reverse complement.
GTTAATGTATTATTATTCTTGTTTATTTTATTATTCTAATTTAATTTAAAGAAAAGGTGAAGAAATTTCAAGAATTAACGATTATTATTATTATTATTATTATTATTATTATTATTATTATTGAAAAAAAAGAAGGAAAACAATTTTTTTCTAGATGTTCTTGTTACTTCTATTGTAAAAACGTCCACACATGCTTGCATATATTACTCTAGTGTTTACGAAGAATATATTTCTTCCGTTACTATGAACATTTCTTTCCAATCCTCGCGTTTTAATGAATCACTAATTTTATTCCTCGCTTTGTTTCATTTGTGAAATACGGAGGAAGCTTTAAATTACAGATCTGATCGTATTATAAATTAGGAAAGGTTCTTGTTATTTCAAATCTATGCAAATTTAATAGGATTCAGTTAATTATTCAATTTTAATTAGATCTCTTGAATTTCCGTTAAATTTCAGTTGAAAGTCTCAAATTATTTTCGATTTAAACACTCTCTGCTTTCAAAAAAGAGTCGATTTTTACAATTTTGACTTTTTTACTTAATTCTTTATTTTTCTTGTTTTTTTTTATTGTTTGTATTTTGTGTTATATTATAATGTAAAATTGCATTTTCTTTTATATTTTTTATTTAGTGTTTCCTATTTATTATTTAGTGTTGTATTTTTCTTATTTCTCATTTTTGCATTCATCACGTATTTATTTTACAATTAATTTTCAAAATATTTACTTATTTTTCATTTACTCCTTTTTGAATTTATTTATCTTTTTACTCATTCGTTCTGTAGTTATATATTTTGTCATGATAAACGAAAATTAACTATAGTTAATTTTTGTTCTATAGAAAAACGAAAACCATAACTAGAAAAAAAAATTAAAGAATTCTTACAAATAATTAAAATAAATTTTGAATACACAAAGGATCTTACATTTAAAAATTATGTGTTCAAAATTTATTTTAATTATTTCCTCATTTTATTTATAACTTACTTTCATTTACATCGTCATATCAAACATTTATTTCCATTTACGTCTTTATTTTACATTTTATTCACACTTATTTCCTCTTTAAATTTTATCATTTATTTAATTTTACATTCAATTTACTTATTCGTTTTGTACTTTGTTTTCTTTCCACTTATTTAATAATCAACTAAATTAATTGTTTTAATTTTTGACGTGTTTCTTTCGTAAAATTATTGGTTTTGTTTTAGTGAATTTTGTAATTAATTAATTTGTGTGACAATTTTTGTAGAGTAAAGGATGAACTGCTGAATGATAGGGAATGTGAATGGTTTATAAAGTGACAAAGCTGCGCAATAAAATCGAGAGACCGAGGTCAAGAGAATATTGAATTTAACTTGAGAATGTGGTAGAGTATTTGCGAAGAAAGATAGCACGTTTCGACACCGGAAATACGAAGAACAGGATGATCGCCTCGATCGTTTGTCGATCATCCTTTCTTTGGAATATATCCCAGACACAAAAAAAACGAAAGGGAAGGTCGAGACTGAAGGATCAAAGTCTTAAAAAGGATCAAGAGAGTTCTATCGATATCAAGTATTACTCTCTAGCGTGTCTAAAAAGAAATGAATTTTTCAATTATTTTTAACCTCGAAATAGTAAATTCTCGTGAATTATTTTCGTATTAAAATTAATTTTTCATTCCTTGGATTGGAGCAGAAAAATTAAATTTTGAGAATTTCTTTTTAAAGAAAATTGACAGAAACTGAAAATATGAAGCAAATAGAGAGTTTAAAGAAATATAATAATAGAATAAAAAAAAAGTAGAGAAACCAAAGGTATAAAAACGTAGAGGAACTAAAGAAATAAGAAACAGTAAAGAAACTAGAGCAAAAATGAGAAAGAATATAAAGAATCCAAAATTAGACTTGTAGAAAATTTAATTGACTGATTTTGAAAAGAAATTGTTTTTAAGTGTCTGATTAAAAATTATAAATGATTAATAAAAGATGATTTTTGAAATAGATGAGGTTCAACTTTTGTAATGTAATATATTTTATTACTTGTGTAACTTTTCTATTCTATTGTTATTATCATCTTTGTTGAAAAATATTGAAAGTATGACAATGGATTTTTTGATTGCACCTCGTTCGTACTAGCAAGCTTCTGTTGTTAAAATTGACACATTAAGTGTGACGTCAAAAGCACTAAAGTTTACGATCGTCATAAAAGTAGCAAAAGGGTCAATGTGTGAATCAGTGTGCAATTTTATATTCTTCATATTTGTTATCGCACTTTCCTTGTTCTAAAAAATGGAAACTTTTCGTTTCATTCAGGAAGAAAAAACAACATTAGAAATTAAAAAACAAGGAAAATAAAGGATTTCTTGTCGTTAAACAGAAAATGTTTTCAAATATAGTAAAATATAATGTTGCCTTTTATTTTAATTTAAAAAAAATGAACTTTTAATTGGGAAATGATTTTATTTTAAAAACTGAGAAATGCAAGAATTTCAATAAATCAGGTTTCGAAATAAGTTTTAAAATTTGAAACATATTGTGCTTGATTTGACAATTTTATTTAGTATCCCTTTAAATTGTAGCAAGAGAAATTTATGAAGGATTTAATTCAAAATTTGATTTACGAAAGTAGTTTGATAATTTCAACAACATTGATTTAAATTTCTTGCAAGACTTTTACTTATAGTGAGTTTGAGAGATCGACATTAATTATTCTTTTTATCGAGCCTTTAACATGATAAAAATTAGTTTTGAAAAAAAGGAAAGAATTAATCGAAGCAATAAATAACATTGAGAGGAAAGTGAACACTTTAAATCCATCAGAATATAAATAATGGATTATGGTAAAATTATTGAAGGATTTTATTGCTTTCAACTTTATCTCCAACTCTACTTTAAAGGTAACTTTATGGCAGTTTGTCGCAAAAATGGAGTTGCACTCGGGGAAATAAATCGATAACATTTTAAGTGACACACATTGCAGAATTATTCCATTGAATTCGTGGAAAGTAGATTACCGTATAAAATTAAGTGATAGACACTCAAATGTGATTGCGGTGCATTAAACTTGATTTAAAAGCAAATGTCTTTAAAATTTGCTTTATAATATCTCGAATTAAGAGCTGCCAAACATTACAACTCATAATTGTAACTTTTCAAATTTATGATTTTCCATTAATTTTATATAAATGTGAAATAGTTGACAAATTATTATTAAAAAAAAAAAACAAAAAAAAACAAGTAATTTGTTTCACGCAAAAAGATAACAATAGTAATTCATAATAATTGTATGTGTAAATAAAGAATTATTAATTAAAATTGTATAAAATATTTTGTTGGAAATTTTGATTGTTTTGTTGTAATGAGAAAATAAGAAGTGATTGACTGTAGGAAAAATTGAATGAAATGAGCGGATGATGGAATTACAGGTGCGCGTGTTTCAAGTATTTACCGTCCACTTTATATAGTAGTGCTTAATGTGTGTTTATGCGTACGTACCGTTGATATACACACGCTACTTATGTGATTTCCGCTTATCCAAGTAATCCGGTCCAATGGATTATTTCTATTTTCGACTGGATTGCGTATCCATTCATTCAAGGCCATTCTCTCGTTTCAATCACTTTTTTGCAAACTTAATTTTTTCATTCATTCAACCTCATTCAATTGGCCATTCATTTTTTTCACAATCTAATCAGTCTAAGATAGTGACGTAAACTTTCATTGAAAAATAACTTAATTTCAAATATCATAGTTTCCTCCAATTCCCCAAACTGTTTTTTAATTAATAATTATAAAAGTAACAATCATAAAAATAGTTGTCTTCAAAATAATAATAAAAAGTAACAATCATAAAAACAGTTGTAATCAAAATAATAATAATAATAAGAATAATAATAATAATAATAATAATAATAATTGTAATAGTAGTTTTCCATTTTTACTCGTTATTAACAATTTTTAAAATCTTGACTTTTTATCAGAAAGTTTATTATTTAATTATTGATAATTTTATTCAAGTAGAAAAAAATGAAAGAAAAAAATGAATAAGATATTGAAGAATATGTTTAATTGTATTTTAAAATAATAAAAATTTAACATCATTGCTCAATAATTGATAAAAGTCGAGTTGTTTAGAATTTAACATTTTAAAGGATTATTAATTAAAATTATTTATTTTTAATTTTAGGCGAATAAACCGAGAAATGGTTGTCCAATCTGTGAAAAAGGATGTCCAAAAAGAGAAACGAGCAAGGATGAACATTTGTGTTGGAACAAAGAACACTGCCAAAAAAGTAAGCTAATATTACTTTTATATTATTTTACTTTTCTTTTTTTTATATTACTTTTACTTTTCGTATCTTCAAAAAATGTAAATTATCTTTTTTTTTTCTATTTTATTTATTTATTTTATTTACCCACTTTATTTTCGTCTTTTACTTTCATCTTTTTGCTTTTCTCTTGCATTCTAATTTGCTTTTATTTTTTATTTTAAATTTTCTTTTCTTCATTTATTTTTATAAATTTTATTTTCTCAATTTACTTTTCTAACTTGTTGCTTTTTTAATTTTGTACTTTTAATCTTATATTCTTAATTTTTTGTTTTTCATTTTGTCTTAATTTTCCATACCCATTATTCTGTTCTTCTCATTTTGGCTTGTTTTTATAATTCTCATTTTTAAACTTTACTTTGAGTAAAAAAAAAAAGGAAAGAAAAAATCGAAAGTACCATCAAGACTCGGATATCTTAAACTGGCTGCTATCTTAATTAAAGATATATCATTAAAAGTCATAAAACTGCTGATGAATATAGAATGAAAGTTGATATTTATAAAATGGCATATTTCAGGGAATTTTTGTTGGAGTTTGAAGATGTCTTTTTTCGCATTTCTTTGAAATTTATTGGGAACAGGATGATATTTGGAAGAAAGAGCGTACGGTGCTTGAATTAATGAACTACCACTAGATTTATTCTGTCGTTTAATCTTGTGCTTTATCGAGGGCGAATACGTGTTGTTATCATTGAGGACGAGAGTCCAAGAGGAATAAACTGAATAAACTCTATAACGTATTCAGTGCTCGAAAAATGTTTGCACGAACAGAATTCGATTACAATTCAAACAACGCTTTCAATTACAAGCAAGGATATAATTTACAAGCTTCCACTTTCAATATTTCCTTTTAATCCCGATTAACTAATCCAGCATTAGATAAAAAAAACTGTTTTTCATTTCCATCAAGATTTCTAGCACAAAATTAAAATTTCACTCTCTTCATTTTCAATCTCGAAATCACTTTTCAGAAAAGCACGTTTCTGCTTAAATTCAAATTTTATTTTACATTTTTTCATTCCATTATTTCTTTATTTATATAATGTTTTATTTCATTCCTTCTTATTCATTTTTTATTCAGTTCTTTCCTTCATTTGTTATTCAGTTTTTTTTCTTTATTTTTCATTCAATTATTTACTGTATTTTTTTATTTTATTTCTTATTTGATTCTTTACTTGATTGTTTATTTCATTTTTATTTGATTCTTTACTTGATTGTTTATTTCATTTTTATTTTATTCTTTACTTAATTGTTTATTTGTGTACGTAATTTTTTTGATATAATTTTGATTGAATCTATTTTATTATTTTTCTACAAAATATTTTTATTATAATTTTGTTATGAAAATTTTTACGTAGTTTTAAATTTCCTGTTAACAACGCGAACTGACCTTCAGTATCATAATATAATGATAAGCTGGTTCATCAAAACAATGTAACTGAATCTGGATCTCGTCGCTGTTGCTTTGACTAAATTGAATTGTTTTGTTACCAGCTATCTAGAAAGCAAAAAATAAGGACATTTTAAATTTTTCGAATTGAAAAACTATTTAATATTCAAATTTGAGAATTTTTGTCTAGTCCAGGAAAAATATGTAGAACCAAAATTATTCTAAAAATTTGTAATTTTGTTTAGTCCATGAGAATAAGAATGTAAAGTTTATGTTGATTTTATTTTAGTTTTATAAAATAGTTTTACAAAAGAATTTTTATGAAATTCTCCTTGTTCTTTTTTTATCCTCTCAAGATATTTTAAATTCACCGGAAACTCTCATAAGAATACAAAATATCACTTCCAGGAATGATTTTTGCCTCGAAAGTTGGACTTTAAAATTCGAATTGTCATTCGTGGATTACAAATTTTTAAGCATATTAAAATAAGATAGAAATATAAATTTTAATCAATAAATTGAAATTGACGCACAAAGTTTTGGGTGGAATTTAAAGAATTGAAAATATTGGAATTTAAGTGAATTTGAAATATTTTTACAGTAGAATTCCAATTATCCGGATGTCCGATTATCATGATTTTTTTAAGCTAAAAAAATTCTTTTTATATAATTTGTTTAAGTTTTAAACATTTTTTAAGGTTAAATTGTTAAATTTTTCATATATTTAAATACATATTGTAACTTTTGAGTGGGTAATTATTAAATAAAGCAAGTTTCGTTATTAATAGAACTTATATTGACAGAAATATTAAAATAAAATTATTCTTTTAAACAAAATGTGTAATTTAATCATTCTTAAGTCATTGCAGAGTAATTAAAGTGATTTTAAAATCCTTATTGATGTTTTATTTCTAAAAATACATGTATAATTTTTTATGTCAATTCCGATTATCTGGATTGAGTCTGGTCCCAATTGATTCGGATGATTAGAATTCTACACTGTATTTATAGTTGAAGTATTTATTAGAATTATTGATGTAAGTAGGATGAATATCAAGTTATAAAAATGATGAATAAAAAGAAATGTATTATTTTCAGTATGTGACTCTTGTGGTGACGGAACCTGCACCTCGACAGGCGAATGCTGTCATCGATCTTGTCTAGGAAGTTGTACAGGACCAACTGCCAGTAATTGTACAGCGTGCAGAAATTTCATGATTGATAAAACGTGTGTGGATCGTTGTCCAGAATCTACCTATGCTTTCATGAATTATAGATGCATCAGCGAGAGTGAGTGCAGAGCGATGAAGAAGCCACGAGAAGCTTTGAATGTGAACAAAGACAATCCCTACAAACCCTTTCAGAACGTGTGCCGAATTGACTGTCCAGTTGGCTACATGGACGACGAATCAAACAATTTAACAACCTGCAAAAAGTGTAACGGTCCTTGTCAAAAGGAGTGCACTGGCGCCAACATTGACAGCATAGCCTCCGCCCAAAAGCTTCGAGGATGCACTCACATAACCGGAAGTTTAGAAATTCAAATTCGAGGCGGCAAGAATATTGTCAAGGAAATGGAAGACAGTCTAAGTATGATCGAAGAGATTGACGGATATCTAAAAGTCGTTCGAAGTTTTCCCCTTATCTCACTCAACTTCCTCAAGAATCTTAAAATAATTCGCGGTAATTATGTCGATAATAATGAAAAATCTCTCATTGTTCTCGACAATCAAAATCTCCAGGAACTTTGGGATTGGAGTTCAAATAAAACTATCAAGATCCTTTATAGGAATAGTCGACCTGGCAAGGTTTTCTTTCATTTCAATCCTAAACTTTGCCTGCAAAAAATCTTCAAACTCAGAGAAGTTGCACAACTTGAGCCGTTCACTGATGTGGAGGTTGCGCCCAATAGCAATGGCGATAAGAATGCTTGTATTGTTACTCGACTGCACGTGAAAATTGAAAAGAAAACCCCTAACGCAGCTCTCATCACTTGGGCACCATTCGAGCACCACGATCCTAGATCTCTTCTCGGATACGTGGTGTATTTTATTGAAGCTCCTTTCCAGAATGTGACACTCTACGACGGAAGAGATGCGTGCGGTGGTGACGGATGGAAAGTTGACGATGTTTCGCCTAGCGAAAGCTACACTCAAGGCATTAGAAACAACACTGAAGTGAAGCAACTCTTGACGCACATCCTCACTAAACTCAAGCCTTATACTCAGTACGCTTTTTATATCAAGACCTACACAATCGCCACTGAAAGATCCGGAGCTCAGAGCGAAATCACCTATTTTACGACACTTCCTGGTGCTCCGAGTGTACCACAAAAACTTTCCACCTACAGCAACGACAGCGATGTCCTGATTATCACCTGGCATCCGCCAGCTGAGAGGAATGGAAATTTGACTCATTATCGAATTGTTGGACGCTACGAACCTGACGATTCGCGTTTTTTGGAGCAAAGAAACTACTGCGAAGAACGTGAGTTGTCTCTTCTCTAAACCATCGTATTCTGTTGCTAAATCATACGTATATCTGCAAAATTATTCTAATATTTAGTTTTCATAAATTGTTCTAATAACTAATCATAATAATAATAATAATAATAATAATAATAATAATAATAATAATAATAATAATAATAATAATAA
>WNHD01005349.1:0-10284 GCA_011057455.1 Ganaspis sp. Gsp50 | reverse complement strand
TACGGAATCATTCTGATCACTAAACTCAAAAAGACTAAACAAATAAGATGGTATCCGATTATTAAGTATACTATGTAATAAATTACCAATAAAAAATTGACTTCTCCGTCGATTCTCTTCTTCCGCATCCATCCTCGTCTTCCTCGATCATCGGACATCTTCTCTCTTATAGAAAAACGGCAACCTATAAGGAACGAAGGGGAAAACGTCGATCGGAGACAGACCTTCGAAAGAAGGGCTTGCGCAAATTCCTAATTCGCGATCTACTGTCAGAAAAAACGTCCCTTCCTTCGTTGAACGAATATACAGAAGAAGATCTAAGCAACGTTGATCATCAGAAAATCAACACTTGACACAGGGCCGTCTTATACAGGACCTTTCCCCTTTCAATTAGAAAACTAATAAACTCTTAATTAATATTAATAACAAACTCTAAAATAATATTTAAATACAGAAAAACTTAACATTAACTCTAGGAGAAGGAATTTTGACACAGTGACGAACCACATCGTCACAAGTCCCAGAAATAATCTCTGTGGTTCAAATAAGTGTGGATTCCAGAATTGGAATTAGCTCTGTCCTTAAGGTTAACCCTTTAAGTTAATAAGTTAACTTTTTCCAAAATAAATACAACTGGAGCAACGCCTGCAACAACAATTTCGATTAAGATTGCGAGTTTTAGTTCAACATCAACTTGTCGGATATTCTTACCAACTTTGAGACCGCAACATGCACAAAATTTGGTCAGCATCAATTCATCCTGTTTCCGAAAGGTCATCTGCAGTAAACTGATACCCAGAGGCTCATAAAACTCCATCCAGGGTAAACGACCTGCTAAGGAACTCTAAAAGGAATACACTACGTATTTTCAACTAGTAAAAAGAAGTAACTTATACACTGTTCAAACTAACGCCTCCTCCTTTTCTGGAGGAGGCGTGAGCTAATCCTTTTATTCCAACGGATTTAACCCTTCCATTGGAAAAGGACTCTGATCTGTTCAACCCCGGGCAACGTGGTCGTCGCATCAATGTAATAACGTCCACGGCAGATGGAGGCTCTGGCATCGGGTCCACCTTGCCAGGGTGGTTGTACCTGATATTGGCCAGTGGCCTCGGTATACAGATCGCAGAAATTATGGAAATAAGTGAGATTAACAACACACTACTCCAAGTAGGTATTTCTAAAGAGAGTAATCCCACGGTCGGGTGCAAGCCCCGGTGACTGGTGCAGGCTCCACGGATTTTGGAGGGAACCAATCTCACAGGAGCGATAGGAGAAGTCGTCGGATCCCGATAATAAGGTTTGAGGATAGATCTCTTTCGAAGTCTGTATCCGTAACCTTTGCGCCATAAGTCCTGTCAGCGGTGTGAGTGTCTTATCAGTGCTACAACTAAGGATATCTCATACGTAGACAAGTAAAAGGTTGATCGAATACTTTTAAGAGAGGAGGAGAGCGGTCAAATTTGATGAAAAAATCGTATCGTGCAAAGAAAAGTTCAAAGAACGCCGAAGGATAAGAGAAGGCATCCAGGCCAAGCAAATCCACAAGGTTGTCATGGAATGCTACAAAAAGCAAGAAAATGACATCAATAATGGTAAAAGTTCCCTAAGCGGTTCTTGTCCTAAAAAGTCATTTTTCAGCAAAATATCATTTGCATATACATAATATATTTTTTCCCCTCTTCTCTTGCAATCATGTTTTAATTTCTCCAACTACGTGGTAAACTTCTTCACCTTGTTCGACACTTATCCAAATTTTACGGAAAGGAATTTAAATACGAGTAAAAGAAGTGGATTCTTATCGTCATCTTGCAATCCGTTTTCTCATACGCACTTAAAATTTGGTTCACAATTTTAACAATTTGGTATCATTTTCATTCCTCGCGGCGCAACTCTGATATAGGTGACTTTTCATGTCACCTATATACGTACATGCAAATTTATCAAAAAATTCATAAGATTTTCAAATTTCCACAACTCCGTCAATTTTTATCCCATTTTATTTGAAAAAAGTTTGTTCGATGCGGCATTGAATTTGCTTTTAAAATATTGTATAAAAAAAATTTATTTTTTATCATTCATACGAAAAAAAACCAAAATCATATTTTAGTTTTGTTTCGCTTTGGTGTCAGACCCTACGAAAAGACATTTTATTTTGAAGAATGATAGTCAGTTTTTAAATTGAGACTATTCTTAATTTGAACTAAGAAAAGAATGTAAAAACACAATCACTTTGAAACTGTTTTATTAAGAAAATTACAATTTTGTGTATGATCAAATTTTAATATTGTCAATATTAAATTATAATTTTCTTCATGAAACTATTAAAAAGTGACAGTATTTACTTTTTGGTACAAATTACGAATAGTCTCACTTTCAAGAAATGACCATCAAATTTTCAAATGAATGGAATTTTAAAATAAAATGTCTTTCCGTATAATAATAATACGTTTTTTCTAATAACCATTATATTTTATAATGAACTGTAAAACGTCTTGGAAGATTAGCAAGTCTGAAAACAATTAAGGGAAACTTCAGTATCTTAAATGTCACTGAAATGTTCCAATATAGTAGATTGAATATCTCTGACATTAAGTTCATTAAAGCAGAAACAGGAGAAGAAAAGAAAATTGATAGACATCTCAATCGTCGTTACAAATTGGTTAAAACTATAGCAGGAACACGAAGCAACCACTGCTTTATATACCACTTTCAGAAACAGAACTAAGAATTAAAAGAATTTCTGATTCCAACGAATTTATAGACATTTCCAAGATTTCCCTTTTTCTGAAACTATTCTCATGTTGTAAAATCTTAATATCATTTGCGGAACAATTAAAAGTGTGCCCCAAGTCTTTGGAATGTTTGCAAAGAGCAGTGACATCTTTTTTATTTTTTTTGTCTTTTATGTTCTTTCACTCTATCCTTCAAATGTTGCTTCGTTTGACCAATATAAACAGACTGACAATCTTTACAGGAATGTTTTTAATTTTTTATCTTCATTTTATAAGTTTCTACTCAACATATCAAGGAAAGTATCAAGACAGGAATTTTTTTAATTTTCATTATAATAAATTTTCATAATAATAAATTTTATGTTGTTTCAATAAATAAAGAGTTACACTTTCTAATGTCAGTCACTTATCAGAATCCCTTCCCAGGGCAAAACGTGCTCTCAGGGCACATAGCGCAGAGACGACGTGCCCCTTCCACGCGCCGACTCTTTCCCCCGTCCTACCGCACTCTCTACTAATTAACGCATGAAGCCGTGGAAGTACAGCAGTGGAGCAATAAGACAGGGGAAAGTGCTAGCGCGTGGGAGGGGAAATTCGTCTCCGCTATGAGCACTGAGAGCACGTTTTCACCAGGCCTGCTCTAATACCCGATCAAGATGTGAGAAATTAGTACTGGGATATCCAGTACTTATTCCAATACTTACCAAAGATGGAAAGGATGAAACGTGGAAGAAAATAATTTCAAAAACAAATTAAAACAATTAGGAAGGAAAGAGCAAGGGGAAAGCAAATTAGTTTTCTAAAAAGAGAAAGAAATGAGTAGAGAGTGATAAAGAAAAATTCAAAGTTTAAGCATACAAGCTTTTATTGATCGATTTATTACATGATACCACTTACAAGAGGTCTAAAGTGTAAGTCGAGTAATCATAATAATAAATACATTTTAGAGCATAAATGTCTGCCTCGATAGTAAATGATCGAACGTAAATAGTTTTTGGTGATTTTCTCTTTAGTTATTCATTAATAATGGAAATAAATACACGAACTTACGTATTACAGAGTGGATCTTTCAATTATTTTTCTTCTTTCTGGAAATTCCGTCGTCACCTCAGTGTTTAATAATTACGTTATTAATAAATCGATTTTCATATATTTATATATAATATATATATATATAACTATTTTATTTATATAAGTGATCCTATTCTTTTCTGCATGACTCGCATTTTTCTCCTCTAACGAATTCGCGTGTCCCGCGTAATAATAAACTTTCTCTCTTGTATTATTGATTGCCTCTACAAAAAATGCTCCGGTCCAAATTCCTCGTACCTCGTCTTTTTCCCTTTCGTAGCCTTAACATTTATTATCAATAGAGATCTTAAATATCAATACAGCTTAGAGATTATAATCGTTACACGTCGAATTTTTATTTAACAAAATAAAACTATTAATCGCTACAACAGTCAGCAAGCAAAATGTGATAACACAATTTCTTATTCGTTTTTCTTTAATTACGAATTTTAGTACTTCGTAAATTCTTTATAATACACATAAGCTCCCGTGTAAAAGCCCTTCGCGAGATTGAAATTACAAATACTGATTTTCAAACTCTTTACGACAATCAATTTTAAAGAAAAAATCGTGATTGTCAAAAGGGTCGAAATTCGACTAGAAACAGAATTAAAACAAAACGCCTTACAGTCTGACTATCGCGTAATTTTCCTTTTACTCTTGACAAAAATATCACGTAAATATCAATCTGTTAATAATAATATCCTTCATGAGTATTCAAAGGTACTTAACCAAAAATATAAAATCTTCTAAAAAATAAAATAAAAAAGCAATTCATTTCAAAGAAATTTTTAAATTTTCGACAGAATTTTAATCTACGAAATGATTCTTCGAAAGAATGTTCATTCCAAGGAATTAGTTTTTCATTTTTTTGAGATTGAGATTCATAAGAAATAAAATAATGATTTAGCGATTTTCAAACTATTCTCGCGCTTAATTCTATCTTGTAAACACTCGCTGCAAATGATTATTCTACATATAAAAATATCTACCAAAAAAGAAAACCGAGCATAGTCGCATATCCATATAGGTGCGGAAAATGCATATAGTGTACGCGCGTGTGTAATAAACAGGACCATAATTTGTATATTTCCGGATAATCACATTCGCGCGTCCATTTACTCCTACTCTTTGGTATGCGTATGTACATTCATAACTTTAAAAAACGACAACTTCAAATCAGATCTTTAAACTATTTGTACAAAGGTAGAAGAAGCTACTTTAAAAAATGCTCTAAACTTTGAACCAAGTTGAAAAAATGTTCAAAAGGGGATTTTAAACGAGAAAAAAATAAGAGCATTCTTTACGGGGAGAGTTCTTATGTACAGATCGAAAAAAAAAATTAAAAAAACTCTCCCCCTGACTTCATCCACCGAAATTATAAATTACCTAAAAGATCGCTCTGCGAATAAAAAATTCCTAGTCAAATTGTATTTCTCAATTGTCGGAATTGAAAGATTTTAATACTGAATCGCAGGGAACGATCAATTAGATCGAAAATACCTTATTTTATATTACACTGACTACAACTATACATTTGAGTAATAATTGATACTTTGACAAAAGAAATTCTACAAATTGCTTCAAAAATTCTTGTACAGAAAAAACTTAGGTCTGATTATAAACGGGAATTGTATGACAACAAAAATTCATCAAAGATGACATTTTTTAAGCAGCTTAGAATATGAGATGAGTACTTTTTTTTGTATGAGAGCCCGAGTTTTTTCTGTACGAAAAGTAACAAGATTGCACTTTCCCGGAGTATTAACTAATTAACCTAGGAATATTATTTTTCTAATAAATTAATTTTTTGTTGTGGATATATCTAGATTGTTAAGAAGTCAATTCTGGAAAAGAATTTTAGTTTGACAAAAATAATTATATAAGGATGGAATAAATTGAAATGGAATAAATGATCGAGAGAATTGGCTAATAATAGTTAAATATAATACGCACATATACCATACGCTTGTTAAAGAACACCTGATCGAGAAATTTGATTTTTACATAAAAAAAAGAGGCAAAATTAGGCACATGAACAAACTCTTTTTACGTATTAAAAAAGGTGAAATAAAGATTCTACGCACTACTAGACCGAGCAGTGTATAAAGTAATGTTTTACACACTAAACAATGTGAAAAACATAAGTCTAAAAATCACTTTATGCATCGTTGGATCAAGCAGTGCAGAAAGAAATCACTTTACACTGTTTCAAAAAGACTAACTTTACGCATTACTTAGTGTTTGTAAAATTCAATTTTAGAGGTGTTACATAAAACGATTTTCCCACGGGGATAAATTTTCATTTTTCAAATGAATCGTCGAATATACTCGCTAGCCAAGACAAGTAATAAATACAATACTTGTGCATTTTCTCCCGCATTCTCAGTCACTCTGCCAATTTTGTGCCTTAGTAATATCATTCGATCTACAGCGTTGAAAAAAGGAACGCAAAATGGAGATTAAAAAAGGGTATCTAAAGTATTAAATAAGCGTACTTTGCGGCGCAGCCACGACGATAATAAACAAATTATCCTAATTGGAAACGGATAACAAACGTGCGTCTTGCGTCGTGTAGGAATGCTTGTGATTAGGCAATTAGCTTCTTCCTCTTCTGCGTATTCAATAATCGAAAAAGAACTCTCCCCAAGCTTTTCCCTTTTCACCAATTTATTAACAGTTTTCTCCACGACTAATTTCACCAAAAAATGCGTCAATTCCAGAAAAAGAAATCGAAAAAGCTTGGAGGGACTTTTCTTTCCTTTTAAATATATACGTGTACACATTGTTCAACAATCTGCAAACATACAATCTCACTGTGTATGATCGACACACACGAAGAATTTTGACTAGAATAAAGCAAAACCTCTCCAATTCCTCGCTCATCGTCTCCTCGTCTGAGAATCCGTTTTCTCATGAAAAACGACCGAGAGGAGACTCTTTAGTAGTTTAAATTCTTCTTTGTTTGTATTAACTATTCTTTGTTCCTTGTATGCAAATTATCAAAAGAAAGACAATCTTGAGCGAGGAACGCTTTCTATTGAAACATTCTCTCAAGAGCGAAACTCCAAAAGTGAGGTTGCTCTTTGAATACTGTGAGACGTACACTTGGGCACAGTTCATTCGAAAATCACCGGAAATCGAAAGCTACAAAAGGTCTGTGATTCGAGGGCAGAGTGAGACCGATCTAGCATTACTTTTGAGGCTTTCGCAACTGCACTCATAACCTCGGCTAGCGAATCGGACACTCACTTAGCTTGCGCTTGAGATTCTGGCGCAGACGTCAATGTTATCGGTGTCACATTTGGACCTGGTCCTTTGCGAGCTGACTTTGACCTGAAAGCAATTGTACATTCAATAAAATGACAAATTGTAAGTAGCAAACAAGAGCTGAAACGGAATTTGGATTATCACTTTGAATTAAATTTACTTGAAAAATTGGCTTTCATTATTACACCGGAACACCGATTCTGACATTCTGTAAACTGGTCCCACTTCAATTTATGCAACCCAAGCAACTTCAAGTTGTAGATTTAACTGTTACTGAAGTATGTTATTCCTTACGAAAAATAATACTGTGACAAATCTATCATGAGATTTTGAAAATGGATGAAATTTTAATTTTAAGGTTAGCTCTATACCGGGGCACAGTGGGCCAGAAAGCACGCTTGAGTGGCCAAAATGCAATTATTTCAAACCAGTTTAAATAAAATATACATAACTCCATCTTATTCTACACATGTTTCTACATAAAATATTCTGGTATTGGAGTTTTTTGTTTATAATTAGCCTTGCAGGATTAGTTTAAATATGAAAGCTATATTCAAAAACCACATGTCAAAGCGATAGTTTTACGCATTTTTTATTAAAACTTAATACTAAAAATGTTCTTATACCTACTATATTGATTTCTTGAACAGTGATTAAGGAAATAGAAATTCGTTAAAAAATATAGATATTTATATTATTTCTGAGATTTTTATAATGATTGATCAGCAAATTCTTTGTTTACATTATGTTTCGACAACTTCCATTACGATCGGTAATAGTGAAAGTGTCAATATTCAACACGGCGATTTTAGCGCCGTGTGCTGACGAAGCAGACTCTTTCCGAGCCGCGTCACTCTCATTTTGGTGTTCGTGACTAACACACTCTCTTCTTGACGTTCAAGACGAAGATTTGTCTATCCTTTTGTACACCTTGTGGCATTGTCTTTGGAAGGATCTCTTTGCAAGTCATGGTGGGACGAGGCGATTTCCGCGGTAGATGCCGTATTACTGGTGAGCTCCTCAGTTAAAGACTTATAATTATTGAAGGAGTGGTTTCCTTCATAACTAGTGCTTTTTCTCAAATCAGTGCTCGCGAGTGACTACCCTCAAACGTAACTTCTGTTAATTTAACTCGGGCATTCAGCCCGAATTCACCGTTCGAACATTCGACCTAACATTTGTTTAAAATAATAATTCTAAAATAAAAGTGTTGTTCTTTTACATGTTTTCCTAATCAGTGTGGTTTAGTTTTTCTGCTGCTCCTTTCCCCGACGTTCTCCAATTAAAATATTGAGAATAGTTTGGCAATTAAAAATAAAATCAAATAAAGTAGTAAGTTAAATTTCGGTTTAGTTATTTCCCGGCGCTTCCCCTAGGAACCACAAGACCTTGAAGTTGGTGGGGGAGCTTAATAGACTCTTTGGGTAACGACTCCAAGAAGAAATTGAGATGCGAGGCGCGAGTCTCATGACCCCCAATCCAAGATGTTTCCACTGTGTCGATGGATGAATGGCACCAGGGAAACCAAATCCGCCGTGTCATTGAAGAGATTTGTGCAGATGGGGTCAGGCTGCGGCACTTTGCGAGACAGGACCTGTAAAGCTCAGGGATGATCGTGAAGGGCGGGCTTGATTTCCGTACGTTCGGGTCTCGTTGATGGCAATGGAAGGAGGTGTCTTCAACGGAGGCGCTGAGACCCGGGAAAAGTCTCAGTGAGTTTTAGCCTTATCCTCATGTGGGGCTTGATGAGGATTAACAATTTAGTTCCCCATTGCTCGTGGGATTTTTTATGTACCACACAAAAAATCTAGAAACTAATAAGACCACTGTTGGTGGAGTAGAGACTCTTCGGAAGAATCATGAAGCTAACAGAGGTGAGGTAGCTCAGCCTTTGACTTGACGCGAAAGTGGACCTGAGAAGATTGAGGTGAAAGTGGCATAGGATGACGCGGATCAGGCATAAATGACTGTCCAGGGTATTCAATACACACACATTAATTTGCATCACTATAAAAGTGCTACGGCGGTATTATCCAAGCGCCTGACAGAAATGCAGACAGCCATAGCCTTTATTCAGGAACCCTGGGTATACAGGGGGACTATTAGAGGGCTTGGTGGTTGTGGGGAACTTGTCAGTTCACCACATGCACTAGTTCCAAGAGCGTGTCTGATCTTCAAAGGGTTAGACGCATTTTTTTAACGGAATTGACTACTCGGGATTTGGCAGTGATTAGAGCTAAATACCAAGGAAAGGAGGGAAGTAAGAAAGAGGTAATAATAGCCTCAGCTTACTTCCAGGGAGATGCAGAATCTATTCCTCCAGCTGCGGTAACTAGGCTGGTAGAGTACTGTCATCAGGAGAGACTACCTCTTATCTTGGGCTGTGATGCAAATGCGCACCATACGGTGTGGTGCAGCACTGATACCAATGGAAGAGGGGAGGAACTCCTAGACTTTCTGTTAGAAATGGATTTAGACATACTGAATCAAGGTAAAGAACCCACATTTGGTACCATAAATAGGAGGGAAGTGTCGGATTTAACAATCTGCTCTAAGTCGGTTTGGGGGACTGTATTGGACTGGAGAGTCTCTAAGGAAATTTGAATGTCTGACCACAGCACCATTTCATTCAGGATAGAGGCATTAGAACAGCCAGTAAACTGGGATAGGCATCCGAGGAGAAAGGATTGGGCCTCATACTGTAAGGACCTCCGGGTCTCGTTGGGTTACTTCCCACCGAGGTACGGAGATGAGGAAGAATTGGAACTAGCAATAGATCATCTGCAAAGGGCCATTATCTCCTCGTATAAAAGAAACTGTCATGCTAAAAGATCTGACTTGAGTGGGAGGGCCAAGGGGTCGAACTCCCGAATCGAAGGATTAAGGCAAACAGTAAGAAGGCTCTTTAATAGAGCAAAGAAAAGTAGGAACCAAGAATTTTGAGATTTGTATCGCAAGATGAGGGGGACCTATAAGAAGGAACTCGAGTTGGCAAAGATTACTAGCTGGAGAATTTTCTGCGAGGGTATAACCAAAGTGCCCGAAGCATCGAGACTTCACGAAATTCTATCAAAGGATCCAACAGCCAAACTCAGAGTGATTAAACACCCTAATGGGCATTTTGCGCAAACAAAGGAGGAGTGTCTGGAGCATTTGATGGAAGTTAACTTTCCAGGCTTCAGGAAGGCAGAAGATAATGAGTTGAGGA
>WNHD01005348.1:0-10652 GCA_011057455.1 Ganaspis sp. Gsp50 | reverse complement strand
ACTTCAAAATATTTCAAAGTAATTAAAAATATTAGCATTAAGTATTAAATAAATTATAAACACATTTTAAAATATTAGTTTCTTTAAATATTTTAAAAGTATTTAAACAGACTACTTGGAAATGTTCATAATATTTTAAAATACTTCTAAATATTACAAAATACTTGAGAATATTTTAAAATAATTCAAAATATTACAAAATACTTGAAAATATTTTAAAATACTTCAAAATATTACAAAATACTTGAAAATATTTTAAAAACACTTCAAATTACTTAAAATTGTTAAAAATTGAAAATAATGATCTTGAATAATTTAAATTCTTACAAAATATTGAAATGAATTTAATAATTAAAAATATATTAAAAATATATTAAAAAACATCATGGAAATTTGTCTATTTTTCTCATGGAAATCATGGAAACCTCATGGAATTTTGTGAAGAAAAATTTGTAGAAACCCTGATTAAGATAAAGGAATATTTCAAGAAAAATACTTGCTTTATAGACATCAGTGTAGTGAAGACTTCCCTGAGTTTCTAATTTATACTGTTTTCTCAGACACTGAGCGATTTGAATTTGTAAAGCACCCTTTGTGTTTTGAACTGCCTCTAGTTCATCAGGCCATTTTCCACTTGTTAATAATTGTAGGCTAATTTCGATAGGTTGTATATAACGAGGGACTTTTTTTAAATCTTCTGGATCAAGCAAGGCATACTTTTCATCATTCACAACTTGATTCTTCATTTTCTTTCCAGTAGAAGCTAGTGGGGGAAAAACTTCAGTATATCGAAAAACAGCACTGCAACCATTTATACCAGTTACTGAAAGAGGCATATCCGTAAGAGAAGTCAATTCTTTCTCTAAAGAATTGAAAACTTGTATGACTTTTAGTGAAGCTTCTTCTCCTGTTCCATAATCAAAATCCACAGTTTCGATCTAAATATAATAAACGTTATAGACCAAATATACAATATCAACAGAATTAGAAACAAAATAAAAAATATAATGAACGAATAATCAAAATACAATACAATAAAAAAATGTTTGAAAATACAAAATATAATAAATACAATTTAAAAAAGTCCATACCTTTTTAAGCTTCAAAAGATTTTCCAGTTGATTGCCAAGGTAGAGAAATTTACTTCTGTGAAGATTTAATTTCTTTTGAAATAGGAAGAGAATTATCTTTTGGGTTAAACTTCTTTTTTCTTCCAGAGTTTTTCCTTGTCCCCAAACAACTACTTCATGAATCGATCCATCATTAAAGCGATGTAATTCTGATTTTCCTCCCCAAAATTTTCTAAATTTCAATGCCTGCAATATAAAATTTAATTATTAAAATTAAATAATTAGAGTACAAGGGAAAATCTAAATTATAAACCATAAAAATTGACATCATTAATAATGAATATCACACATTAATAATAATGAATATCACACATTAATAATAATGAATATCACACAATAATAATAATTATTATTTTTACAATATTCATTAGCTATACTTAACTCTGGTGAATTTCCTTCTGGACCTTTAGTAATAATATCGAAAAAGTGGTCTGCATTAAAATTCAATCCAATTGTGATCTTTTCCAAATATTCTGGAAAATCATCCGTAATTTTCCATTTCTTCATTTGTTCTGGTATTATAAAAATATCTGATAATCTGTTACCTAATCCTTTTTTCAAAATATCTACAATCAATTTGGTACACTGAATAAATTGATTAGGTCCAAAATTTAGTTTATCTTCTTTTGTAGAAAATTTCTGTACAATATTTTTCAAAGCTTCAGTGTCATGAATACTAAAATTTTGTGAGAAATAAAGAACTATTAGTTAAAAAGTAATAAGTAAATTATAAAAGTAATAATTAAAATAACAACTGAACTTAAAATAAATGTTTGAAGTAATTTTTTGTCATCGTTATATTTCATTTTTTCTATTACCTGATTAGGTTGTCGAAAGTTAAATATATCGGGACTTTTCTCATAAAAAGAATTTGAAAACTGTCGATTTGACCATTGTCTAAAGACTTTACAGAAGATGCTGCCAAATTCACAATCCAAGAAAACATTTCTTTTGTGATATTTGCAGCAATATTGTGATATCCTGTTGTGTCTAGGAAAACACAATCATAATGTTTTTGATAATCAGATAATCGTTCAAGACTTTCCTTCTCCTGACATAAAGATATTCCATTTTCATTCCAATTACTTTGAGCTAAAAGAATACTTACATTTTATTCAAGGTTTTCAAAACTTTTTGGGTATTTTGTTAAATTGTGCTTTATTTACCTAAATTATTCCAAACGTTTCTCACAATTTGATAACTGCTCATAAAAGTATTCAGCTTTTTCGTACGTAATAAGTATAATACGTACATAGTCATGATGTGACCATTGAATGCATTGCATCCTTTGCTCAATTCACGCTGATTTAACCATATTTTTAAAAGAATTATACCGTCTCGAATATTCGGATACTCCTTTATTAATTTTGCGCTTTGCTCGTTTGTTTTCAACATTGTCAAATTGTAAAGTATGACTGAATTGTAATGAGGAGTTGGTATTAACGACTCTAAAAAAGATAAAATTTATTTTGTCAGATAGTCCTTAGTTTTATTTTTTAGTCAGTTGTATAGAGAAAATTAAAATAACATTAAAATTACATTTTAAAAAAGTAAATGAATAAAAATTATTATTATTATTATTATTATTATTACAAATTATAGAATATTTACTTTTAATGTTTAGAATATAATTTACCTTCGTCAGTAGAGCCAGTTTTAAAAAACCATCCAGGTCTTACGCTATTTTTATTAGGTAAAAATCGATTGAGTTTGAAACTGTTTTCTTGTGCTGCTATGTGAATATGAATCGTACACTTCTTGCCAAGTTTACCAGTTGGAACAAGACTTAGAACAGAATATTCATTATTTCCAATGAAAAGTTTTTGCTTAGCAATGTCATCGTCAAGATGTGAAACTATATAAGCTAAGTAAATTGCTCGTTTCTTGAAAAATCTATAATTTTGATAATCGCCTTTTTGAAATAGACTTTCTGGCATTTCAATGACTACATCGATAACCATATTTGAATTAATAATCGTATCGCTAGCATAAGAGCCAATAACACTAATTTTCGATGGTTTGAGAAATTTAAAAGTGCCTTTTCTTTCCTTTGGCAAATTGGCAATTGGAATATTTACATTAATGTTTCTCAAGAATTTTTCATCCCACAACTAAAATTATATTTAATTAAAAAACAATTATTAATTATTAAATGATTAATTAACTTCTTAATTAAAAAAATAATTAAAAAATAATTAAAAAATTAAAAAATAATTAAGAAATTAAAAAATAAATAACACGCATTTAAAAATGAATCATATTTACAAATAAAATCATAAAAATAACTTATTAGTTTTGGATTTAATACCTTGTATTCTTCAGTTTCTTCAATAGATTCTACTCGTTCTTTTAGTTTGGAAAACCAGGTGTGAAATAATTTTTTATACTTTTCTTTGAGTTTCACTTCAGTAAGAATTTCCTCAATTTGAAGTCGAAATAAATTGGAATGATACAAATTTTCTGTTTCTCTAAGCTGATTTAATTCGTCTGCAGTTGGCGGTTTGTATAAATCTTTGTCAACCTTCTTTTTCTTTTTGGGAACTACATCAGCTTCATCTCCAGATAAATCTCTTTTGTTTGTAACTGATCCCATTTGAGAAATATCCCAATCATCCCCATAGTCATCAGAATCTTCCTCCTCTGTTTCTGATACATTGTCCAATTTGGCCTTGCCAAGTTCAGTTTTAGAATATTTCTTCATCTAAATAGCAAAACATAAAAATGTTAAATATTAATTAAAACTTCTAGAGTGCAATTTGTTTATAATTATATTTATGTTTGTTTTGACACAATCAAATTTTATTAAATCCAACTGTCTAAAACACAAATACTTTTCTTTAATGTTCACTAAATGATCAACTGAAAATTTATTTATGTACTTTATTTTTCAATTGTAAAATATATTTAATATTTATATATAGCATATTATAATTAACAAATAAATATTTAAATACAACTTTTTAGGTTAGGTTGCTATAAAGAAATATAGAAATATTTGCTATCTGTGCATGTATAGGTTATTAAACTGTTCCTTTGTAAATAATACCTTGTACAACTTATTAAACAATAATCTTTTACATACCTTTATGTTAAATAATTGTTTTTTAGAACAAACATGAAGAAAATAATATACAACAATAAAAACACGTGCTAGTCACGTAAACACTGACACTGCACACACACAGTGACAGTGATGAGTGATTGTCAGTGTTGCCAATAGTAATTATAAAGAATTAATATAAAAGATAAAGAATTTTGTACATGTCTGATAACAAATAAGATAAAATTGACTTTACTGAATAAAGAGAATTAATTTTTACTAATATTTTCCTGGCTCGTTAATTTTTATTTGATATTTCTATTTTTTTAGAATTACAAAATCGTAAGAAATCAAATATTCGCGCGCAATTCAACCAATCATTTTTTAAGCCAAGCGCTTGCGCAGACGCTACCTATGTCCTCTTTTTCAACAATTTTTAGTATTTAAAATTTATAAAATACTATTTTAAACAACATTTTTAAATTATTTATAATTAATACATCAATTTAGTTTTAGCGATATAATCAATTTTAAATCGATCAAAATTAATTTTGCGCATGCGCAAACAACAAGTAGCTATTTTACGCGGGAAATAAAGTCAATCCTTCATCTTGTTCGACAACAAATATTGTTTTAAAATAATTAAAGTATTTTAAATCAAAAACAAGATGTCTAGTCCGATGAGACCACCTCCTACACCGACTAGATCTGACGCAAGAACTCCACGACGTTTGCAGAGATCACCAAATGGAACTCCATCTCCATCAGTCAACAGGACTCGAAATGCAAATGTCACTCCTTCAAAACCAGGTTAGGAAAGGCCAATTATATTCTGAATGTTTCTAATTGTTAATTAAGGTTTTCAACATACATTGTAATTTTAAGCGTTTCTGTTTCTTATAATTTTGATAATACAGAAATGTAGTTTTTATTTTTTGATTCTTTTTATTTCTTGATTAACCATTTGAACATCACTTGCAGATTGTATGTGCATGTCAATGGGCATTGTTATTTTCAGATTTTTGTCTTCACTTAGAAGTTATTATTCTTAGAAAAAATGTAGCAATCTTTCCGAGGCAATTAATAATAATATTATTTTAATGAAATCCGTTGGTTGGAAAATAGAAGAGTTTTCATGTTGAAAATACATTTATTGTAATGAAAGAAACTGCTCGTTTAATGTTCTTAAAGTTGATTCTAAAATAATGTTTATAATAAAAAAATAAAATTAATCTGTAGCTTGTCTTGGCTTGTCTTAATATTAAAATAATTACTAGTCCAACAATATCAGCTGATAAGAGTAACTATTCAAAGATGAAGTTAATGTAAATGTGTAGTATAAAATAATATTTAAATGCAGGTCCAAGTAATGGCTCAGTGGACACTCCTCTCAGATATGGAAGTCGACAAGCACCAGGAACAGTCGCAGAGTCGTCAGAAGGACAATCTGTTCTTGCATCTTCACCAAATAGGCTTTTACAAACAAGTCCTATTGCCGGCGGGATGAGCGAAATTGATCTTTCTTCTCCTCTAAATTATGGAACCCCCAGTTCTTTAGGTTCTATCCGAACACCTAGAAGTGGAATACGTGGAACTCCTATTAGACAAAGACCAGATATCAGAACTGATAAGCGTCTGAGACAAGTAAATGTCACTGAACCGGTAAGTTGAACACCAACTGAAAAATAGTATTTTATATTTCCATAAGAATACAAAATGACTCCAAACTCCTATTATTAATTTAAAATCATCTATCGCTTTTTTATGCACAATATTATGAACTAAATCTTGTCACTAGATTCCAGAAGATGCAGTTGCAGGAACATCTGAAAGTGATAATGCAGGCCCACAATTAGTAATTTGGGGAACAAATGTAGTAGTGAGTCGTGTGAAGGAACAATTTAAACGATTCGTCACTCGTTTTATTGATCCTGATGCAGAAAATGACGAATTACCAGAGACGATGGATTTATCAGAACCTCTTTACTTACAAAAACTTAATGAGATTCATAGTCTCGAGGAACCGTACTTGAATGTAAATTGCGCTCACATTGAAGGATTTGATACAACGTTATATTCTCAACTTGTTTGCTATCCTCAGGAAGTAATTCCTGCTTTGGATATGGCAGTTAATGAGATGTTCTTTGAAAAGTATCCTGCTGCTGTTCTTGATCACCAGATTCAAGTGCGCCCTTTCAATGTCACTAAAACCAAAAACATGCGCATGTTGAATCCAGAGGATATAGATCAACTGATCACAATTTCCGGTATGGTTATTCGAACATCAAATCTTATTCCAGAAATGCGAGAAGCTTTCTTCAAGTGCATCATTTGTTCCTTCACGACGTTGGTAGAAGTTGATAGGGGTCGTATTGCTGAGCCAACAGTTTGCACACATTGTAACAATAATTTCTGCTTCAATTTAGTGCACAATCGTAGCCACTTCTCAGATAAACAAATGATTAAATTGCAAGAATCTCCTGATGATATGCCTGCTGGTCAAACTCCTCATACTGTTACTCTTTTCGCTCATAATGATTTGGTAGATGGAGTTTCTCCTGGCGATCGTGTTGCTGTAACTGCAATATATCGCGCAATTCCAATGCAGGTTATCCCAAGACAGTCCAATGTTCGTTCTGTTCTCAAAACACATCTTGATGTTGTTCACTTCCGAAAACAGGATTCAAAAAGGTAGATAAATTATTATCTTGCAAAAAAACTACATATTAAAAGTTTTATCACGTTTTTCAAAATAGTCAAAGATTCAATATTTATTATTATTAAATTAAAAATTTATTATTATTGAATTAAAAATTTATTATTTTTAAGGTTGTATGATCAACAAGAGGGAAAAGAACACGCATTTCCTGAGGAAAGAGTTGAATTGCTCAAGATTATTTCAACGAAACCAGACGTTTATGAGAGACTCGCTCGAAATATTGCCCCTAGTATTTATGAAAATGACGACATCAAAAAGGGAATCCTTCTACAATTATTCGGCGGTACCAAGAAAACTCACATTTCATCAGGAAGAAGTCACTTCCGTTCGGAAATTAATATTCTGCTATGTGGAGACCCTGGAACGAGTAAATCTCAACTTTTGCAGTTTGCTTTCAATTTGGTTCCTCGTTCTCAATACAGTAGTGGAAAAGGTATTTATTTGATGGAAAAATATGTAAACAAAATTTCGTTAAAATCATAAAATCGGAAGTGTTGAATTAAACAAGAATTTATTTAATAATTCAAATAAAAATCCAATTGCGTATTGGATTTCGAATGGAATAGTAAAAATTAATCAAGTCTGGTTTTTTAATAGGCTCCAGTGCTGTTGGTTTAACGGCATACGTAACAAAGGATCCGGAAACTCGTCAACTGGTTTTACAAACCGGTGCTCTCGTTCTGGCTGACAACGGAATTTGTTGTATTGATGAATTTGACAAAATGAATGAAAGTACTCGTTCTGTTTTACACGAAGTGATGGAGCAGCAAACTTTAAGTATTGCGAAGGCTGGAATTATTTGTCAATTAAACGCTAGAACAAGTATCCTCGCTGCTGCAAATCCTTGTGAATCTCAGTGGAATCCTAATAAAACAGTAAGAATTTTTTGCAACTATATCATTAAAACTATACAATATTAAAACTATACTATATCATTGAAATATTATTTTCCCTGTTATTCTTTTTAAAAACTATTTACAAGACCTAGATTTACCTCTTTTTTAAAAAATAAACATTATTTATTATTTTTATTTTTACTTACCAAAGAATATTATTATTTATTATTATTTATTATTATTATTATTATTATTATTATTATTATTATATTATTATTACAATTGTAGGTTGTCGAGAACGTTTTACTTCCACATACTTTATTATCCCGGTTTGATTTGATATTTTTGATGCTGGATCCACAAGATGACACTTTCAATAGAAAGCTTGGTAAACACATGGTATCGTTATACTATAAAGCGGATCCCGAAGAAGAAGATGATTTAGTTGATATGAGTGTTCTGCGAGATTACATTGCTTATGCCAAGGAACATTTTAAACCTGTTCTAAACGAGGAAGCCCAGCAAAAACTTGTACAAGCTTATGTAGATATGAGAAGAGTTGGAAGTGGTCGTGGACAAATTACAGCCTATCCTAGACAGCTTGAGTCTTTGATTCGACTTGCTGAAGCACATGCAAAAGTTCGTTTTAGTAATATTGTTGAAGTCAAAGACGTTGAAGAGGCTTGGAGGTAAATATGCCATAATTTAGTTATTTATTTTATTTATTTTTGACATTTAATTTAACCCTGTCCATTGCTCTTGATTAATATAAAAATTGTAATAATAGGTTACATCGAGAAGCTCTTAAACAATCGGCTACTGACCCTCTCAGTGGAAGAATCGACGTCAGTATTTTGACAACTGGAATTTCAGCTGCAGAAAGAAAACGTCAGCTTGCACTTACTGACGCTATGAAAAAATTAATCAAGGACAAAGGAAAGGTTCCTACCTTAAGCAATCAGAAATTTTTCACTGAAGTTAAAGATAATTCTGATACCGTAAGTAGATACATCTTGGATATACATATTTATTTATATACATTTTATGAATATCTCTTGATAAACTTAAATTACTTTGTCATTTTCGATTTTTTTAATTATTAGAATCCATCGAGTGCTAATTTTCAGATATTTAAAATGTATTATTCTGAAATTTGTACTCTTTTTATACTTTAACAAGAAACAACATTTAATTTTTTTTTTTAGCTTGTGACAAGAAACATGTTCGAGGACTGTTTGAAAAATCTACAGGACGAGGGAATAATAAATATTGTTGGTAAAAATACTATTCGTTTGTTAAAAGTTGGTGACTAAATAGGTAAAATATTTCTAATTTTACATTATTTCTCTGGGAAATATTTTTGCATTCCTCAGTCGTTAAATGTTAAGAAATGATAGCAATTATTTGCGATTTGCTTTTAGATATGACACAATTTTTTATTTTACGATGTCGATACAATTTTAAAATATCCAATGTAAAACAATAGGATAAATTATTTTTTATATTTACAATCACGTCGGCTTTTTATATTTTGTAATCGAAAATAAAAGTTATACAAGTTTTTTTAATTATGGCTTATGTTTTCATGTTTAATTTTGTACAGTTATATTTGACTATTATTAAAGCGTGTTTGTAACACTTTAGTTTTATAAAAATTTAAATAATTTGCAAAATAATTTTTTATACATGTACGCTTTAAAAAAGAAAGTTCTTTTAAAAAAAATCAATTTACTACTGGTAGTAAACTCTAAATAAGAAAATTAGTGTTTTAATAATAAAAAAATTGTAGATTTCAATGAAACAAAATTAGAGAGCTGCTTAATAAATTTTACCTATTCCACAGAGATTAAAAACATTCTGTGGTATCTTAAATTTTTTTGTAGGAAAATTGAGAACATTGAAAAGTACATTTTAATGCATATGTGAAGAGTATACTATTTTTTTCAAAAAAAAAAAACAAAAATTAATTTGAAATGAAAGAAAATTGCAAAAATTGCAACGGCTTGATAGTGTGTGTCATTCTCAGCAGAAGAGGAAGGGAATTTGGTTTTTGGGTTTTAAATCGAAAATGAATAGAGAGAAGAATAGATGAAAAGTGGGAAGATAGGAAGGAGAAGATGAAGATAGGGACTTCAGGCTACTTCCGGAAATGCAGCAAAGAATAAATTCATAGTGAAGTTGTGAAGCTCGGCAATGACAGTCTTCAAATTATTAGAAAAAGGAAGCTAGGGAACTAGAATTAGTGAGTGGATATAATTTTTTGCATTGTAATGCAATAAAAGTAGGAGTAATGTAAAAAATGGAATAAATGAAGGTAGTAAATAAAGTAAAATATTGCAAATAAAGAGCACTTATGATCATTTTCGCGCAAACGGTAATCTTCTGAAACAAATTGCTAACAAAAAAATGTTTTTTTAAAATTGTATGCAAAAAAAATTAAACGAACAAATTTTAATTATTTTGCTTCCTCATAGGGAAGTTTCAAATTAAGTTTAAAAATAGTTTGCAATGCGGGATAAAAGTAGATGATATCTGCTTTTAAATAAACGCTTGTTGATTTTTCAATTTGAGACTGAGACATAGAATTAAAAAAATATAATTTATATAAAATAAAATGACTTTGACTCTTGTAAAGAAGACAAAACTTATTGAGCAGCACTGTACTTAAATAGTTTATTTTAACAAATAATTTTGGAGAAAACTAACGATAGTATTTGATTAAAATTAAAAAGGGCATAATACCTAAAAAGTTAAATTTTATTCGATTAAATATTATGTATTAATATTATTATTATTACTAACTAAATATACGCGCGCTAAAGTGCGCGAGAAACGGAATTTTGAAATTAAATATTTCAAAAATTTCAAAAATATTTTAAAATTAAATAATTTCAAATTTTATTGTGCTAAGGTTTTAAACGTTCGTA
>WNHD01005347.1:772-17539 GCA_011057455.1 Ganaspis sp. Gsp50 | reverse complement strand
TGGCTGGCACATCCATATATGTTGTTGTGTCAACAACAAAATGTGGTTGTCTCATATTTAACAACACATATGGTTGCCACAAACATTCATTTTTTCCGTGTGTGTTTTATTTTCGAGCGTTTTGTTGCATCCACCATTTTGAAATTTTGTAATCCGTTTCTAAGGACGTTGACATGTAGACAATGTTCTGTACTGGCTATCTGTGCTTATGCAGTACTGGTTGTCAGTATGACGTCAGAGCTGAATTTATAATTTTTTTTCATTTTCCCCATCAATTATAGAATTTCTTACAATTTAGAACATTTAAACTCATAATTAATCAAAATTTGATTCTGAAAAATTATTGCAGTCACGAGGAATCGAACCCGAGAGACCCCCTCCACTTGGTAGTCAAAAAAGCTATCCACTGGACTATCATAACTTTGAAGTTTACAGTAGTAAATATCTAATGAAGCTAAAAAGCTGCTAGTTTTCAATTTTACAACTTGTAAGGTCCGATACGCAAAGTTTTATATTGTTAATAATTATTTAAAATTTTTCATTCATTTAAATAAATGAATTTTGTTATTAATCAGATTTTTAAAAAAATAAATTATAAAATATTAGTTTGTTTAGTTTTGGATCTTTTTAACGTTAAAAGAAAACTTCAAACAGAATGATTTAAAACTTGTTTACATTTTTTTTATAATGTATAAATAATATTATTTATGGACAAAATAATTATTTTGTCAGATTTGCAATTTAGACCAGTGCTTCATGAGATATCACTCTAAGAAATTTAGAGTGTATGTTACTATTTCAGCCAGTGCGTTTTTACTACTTGAATTAGTCGTCATTTACTGATTCGTAGAGATGCTTAGTGCTTCCTGATTCACAGTGACAGTCACTTGCAAATCAGTACAGTGAGTTTTTGTTCACTGCTTAAATCACCAACTTTTCACTGATTAAAATTTAGAGAATAAACATAAAAAAAAATTGTCAAGTTTATGCAAATTAAAAAAATGCGAAAATTTGTATTTATAAATCAGTGGGTTTTGGTTAATAGTAGTCATTCAACTAAATTTCAAATAATCCCACTCTTTTTAACCAATTAGAAGATTTCCCAGAGGCATGCGCAGTTATAAAGGAATACGTTGTTTGGCATCTCTGTGCAAGCCCCACGTTTACATACCATCAGTATTTATTTAACTCTGCACGCTGGTATGAAAAAGAGAATCGTTTGTCTTTTCTAACCATAGGAAGGAGGAGATAAATACACCGATGTAATCCAAGATACAGAAAGTCTTTGCTTTGTTAAGCTGAAGCCAAAGTTTGAGAGAAGGAGGAAGAAGAAGAAAGGAGAAGTAAAACCAGCAACAATTTCATGTCCCTTACAGCAATCTGCGACACACTATAAAAAATACTTTACTCCCGTAATAGCCGGAAAAAGTGTAAAATCACATTCTGGTTGCGGTCAATTACTTGGAATTGCGTAAAAAATGTTTGCATGATAAATTAGTGATTTATTGCAGTGAGGGGGGAATTTAGGGAGAAAGAGCAAGAATAATGAAAAGTAGACTAAACATGTAGAAAAGACGAGAGGAAGTGAAGAAATAAGAAGGAAATGGAATGGAGAGATTTAGAGTGTATGAAAGCGGAGTTTGGCGAGACAAGGCAAGGCAAAGCAAGGCGAAGCGAAGTAAAGCAAAGCGGAATGAAACGTGGGTTTCTGGTTGAGACAAGAGGTCGTTCGAGAAAGTCCGTGAGCGTTCGGAGGAGATCGGCTGAGTGGCTGGCACTCGTCTGCCTGCCATGAGTGTACATGAGTGCCATGACTGGTCCAAAGAGGTGCGCAGTGGTCGGCAGCAGTGAGAGCAGACTCGAGGGTAAACCGTCGCATGAAATCGAATGCTGTGATTGGTTGGCGCGTGGGAGAGCCGCCCGCCTGAGGTCTGTGGCAGTGGCATCGACAGTCGGCGCCGAGCACGCAGAGAAAGTGTATTTAAATGAATATTTTTTCGCGTCGAATCTATGAAATGCTAAACAGGAGGAAATAAAAGAAATCTTTAATCAAAAATTAGTAGTAAATTGTAGACATAAGAGATAAGATGGCCTTTGATTGTTGTGTGTATAATTTGTCCTCGAGTATCATGTATTCCTCCATGGTTGTTAATCTTCTCGAGTTTAATGAAACACATTCGACAAAAGTCTCATGTGAAGGGTCATGGCGCGCTGGCAACCTGCTCATCTTAATGATGAAAAAGCTGAGTGCAGTCATCGTCAATTCGGCTGGATCTTTGTGTGTTGATGACGGGCATTGATTAGACTGTGTCTGGAGATGCTGATTAAAGAGCAAGAGATGCTTGGCAATAATGTGTTTTGTGGAGAGTTGCTTATTTGCCGGAGTAACGCGGAGTGAAGAGTCGTCATTGATGGAGGAATTAAGAGTAAGAGACAAGTTGATAGTCGCGTCTAGTTGTCTCTCGAGGCGAACACGACCGTAGCATGGCTTCACACATATTTTTAGGCCTGTGTATTTATGCGTCTGTGCATTGGATTGCAAGTGCGTTGTGTTAACATGCAGACATACCAGATGGAGAATACGTACATGTGTGTGTAGAGTTGTATGTGAAGGCGGTTGTCGTTTTTCTTGGAGCCTAAGTGTATAGGTAAAAAAGAAAAGAAGAAAAAAAGAAGGTGCGCGCCCCGTGCAGGTACGAATGCAGAAGCAAATGCGCGAACGCTCGCTCTGCTGTGTTGTGTATGTATGTATGTATGCATGCACATAGGTACACATGTGCATAATGTGTATATTGTATATCTACATAGAGTGACAAAAACGAGTGTGCTTGTTGAGCTATAGCTGTACTGTACAGACTTGGTTCCGACGACTGCGATAACAGCGGAAGCCAACGTTAAAGGAAAAAAAAGGGTCGGAGGAGGAGCACCAGTAACGAGGAGGGTGAAAGTGGTAGTGGAAGAGAGAAGGAGAGGGCGGGAGGTACATTTATGTATATACATATATGTATAGGTATACTTGTAGACACATATATTCGTATTGCATATATGTATACATAAATACAAAACCGAACCGAATGCTCATCTCTTTTCGACTCTACACCTACAAGTTACTTTTATTTGCAAGGTGACAATCACTTGTTTGTCAATTATGCCACACGTGAACAGTAGTGGTGGTGGTGGTGACGATCTCGGCAGCGAAGATGAGGTCAAGGTCTTTAAGGATGAGGGCGAGGAGGAGAATAAAACCTCAGAGAATCTGACTGAGGAGAAGAGCTCTCTCATCGACCTTACGGAGTCAGAGGTGCCGATATTTAACAAACAAAACTTATGTCATGCTTCCTCTCTTTATTCTTCCCTCATTGAAAGTTCCTTTCAGAAATCGATGTGCGTGTCATATGTGTTACAGGAAAAAGGATCCCTCGCTGGTGGAAGCTATCCAACGACAGGCAAAACGCCGGTTAGGTCTGAACTTAGTCCTGTTTTCGGTAAGTATCTTCATCACTTTATCAACAACTACTACTACTATAATAACTACTACTATAAAATCACAATATGCAATCGCAAGCACAATTTGGATCCTACGACAATCCAAAGACATCAATTCCAAAAGTATCACAAAGTATGATGTGTAAAATTTTAACAAGTACATCAAGACTCAAATCTCTGCAACAAATCTTGTGTTGAATTAATCAGTGTCATATCTACGTGATGTTCCCTTCATTCAATGATTCCTTCTACAAAATTAAAGAATTACTATGATATCTTTAACTATGACTATGACTATACTATGACTATCTTTAACGTCCAAGCAATAGTAGTGCTATAGCACTACTTAAAGATCTATGATAAAGAATTTCCTGTTTAAAAAGCCATCAATAAGAATCGATCCTGAAACTTTGGACTACAAGTCCAAACCAAGCCATGGCTTAAAATTCCTAACAGCTTCATTAAAACTGCGAAAAAGATTACCAGGAACAAAAATTTTCAACTACACTGACAGAAAAAGATAGTTGGTACATTCATATTTCTGTATAAGTTAGCAATTCTGTATGTTTAATATAGATACAGACAACTGAGATAGGTAATTTAACAATTTCGTTGCAGAACCAACAAACTGTATTGTGAAATTAGCACTTCTTGATTGACAATTTGAACAGGTTTTAGGTTGACAGTTTGTTCAAAATCCTTCAACCATCAGTTAGTTGGCAAAATCAAGTATACTCTCCATTATATGAGCATTCATAGAAACGTTAGATGATTTCAGGAGAAATAATATTCTCTTCCATCACTAAAACTTTACACTAGGAAGAAAATTAGGTTTTAAATACAACAGGAAATTTTCAGTTTTGCTTAGAATTCTGCACACATGAAACTTTCTTAGCTTCTACACGGAAAGACATTTTATATTGAAATTTAATAGTCACTTATTAACGGAGACTTTTCAGGATTTACAACAAAAAATAAACATAGACAATCTTCAATTGTTATGTCAATACAATTAGAATTTAATAGTGACTATACTAAAGTTCGAATATACACTGAGAAAAACGGATGATTAAAGTTGGATGTTTAAAATTCAGATTATGAAGCTTAACATATGGATGATTATTCTTAACATTTATAATCTTTTGGTAATAATAATGATTAAAATTACTGTATATTAACGCTTATGATCTAGATTATAACCTTTATTATCTACATTTCACAATGCGTATATGAGAATTTGAGGTTAAGTTTTGACAGTTCTTGTGTTCCCAGTCTAAAAATATTAATTATCAATGTAAAATAATAGAACATTCAAGCGTTTTTTAAATTAAACACATAATTGATGATTTTGTAAGTTATTTATTGAACATTTTATAGAAATCTTAACAATATCCAGTTTTCTATATCTAGTACGTTATATGCACTCATTTTCCTTCTAAAACTGAGGTCCTAATTTTTAACATCCAATATCTTAAATTTTAACATCTAATATGTTAAGGTTTATAATCTTATGTCTAAGTTTTGAAGATTATATCTTTTATTATTCAGACGTTTGTCCCTATGTTTATCATCCAGTATGTTTAATTTTATAATATGCATGTTAACCTTTATAATCTATTTTTTTCAGTATACTTTTTAAGCTTCATTATAGTCACTATTAAATTTCAATACATTGATAAAACAATTGAAATGCGACTACATTGAAATTTTAGTGCAAATCCGAACAGTCTCACTTTTAAAAAATGACTTAAATTTTTCAATTAATTTAATTAAATTTCGTAATAAAATGTTTTTCCGTGATATACATTAAAAGTATATATTCATAAATTCATGTTATAGGAAAATTTAGAAAAACTAAAGGCTTCAATAAAAATAATCAGTATAGGGTATTCAAAAGTTTTAATACTTTTCATTGAAATAACGATGATTGAGCCCTAATCAGCAAACGTCATTTTGGTTATCTCTAACGGCAAATGTTATATCTAAGGAATCAGTAAAATTAATTAACAACTAATGTTCTTTAATCTAGAGTCATTGTATTATTAATTATTATTTATTAAAAAGTATGAATCGTAAAATTTTAACAATTAGAAAAAGGTATAAACTATGTTTTCTTATGTACGGAAAATTTCTTGACTACGTCTTTTTCAGTTCAACAGTGACAAATTGATTTGTAAGGTGTTCAATAGGGTAAAAGATACAATGATTGTCCTCTTTAGAAGCCGTTAAAGTGATTTGCCTATTGAAAAATTGAAAATCTGCTATATAAGAAAAACGCGACGAAACACATTATGCATTCATTTGTTTATTCAAGAATATTACTGATTATTCGTGTTTTAAGATGCCATGTTTCAAAATATCAATGTTTCAAAATACTAATGTTTCAAAATACCAAAGTTTCAAAATACCAACGTTTGAAGGAACCTTTTGTTAAGGTTTCTATTGCTTTTTGTTTTCTCAGTTCCCTAAAATTTACGTTACTAGTTTTCTAATCAGAAAACTTATAATAATGTTGAAATATAGAACCCAAGTGTGTTATTTATCAAAGTTAAATACAAAAAACGACAAAAATTGACTTTCATAGCGACAGGTTCTCTTGAATTAGAAATGTGAATTTAAAAAATCGCACATACTTTTTCATTATTGATGGGAATGTAAAAATGAAAGATATTTTACGATACACAAGCATAACGGATAAATATTTGACGAAGCAAAGTAGTAAAATTTTGAACAGAACCAATGTAGAGAATCTAGACACTTAATTATGCAAAGAAGCTTCACCACATCAGTTGAATGTTTCGCGATTCAAATATGCGTAGAATTGACCAGACATGGAAACATTCCGAAAATTATCGTTCTAATTGAAATCTTTAAAGTATAGTATTGAAATATAGCATTATATTGCATTATCTAGTATATAATATTGAAGAATATTAAGTATATATGACACGATCTGAAGAAAGGGACCTTACAAGCATTTGAAATTAGGTTATGATGTCGAGAAAAACTGTTTTTGTCTGCAAATAATTAAAAGAGAAGCATTAATTTAGTTAAAATTGTCAGCAAACATAACCTAATTTCAAATGCTTGTAAAGTCCCTTTCTTCAGATCGTGTCACATATATAATATATTAATTCAAATTTTTTATAAATGATCACAATTTTAAAGTATACAAAAATGTGAATTTATCAAACTTTTTCATCCTTTGAAAAAAGGAACTTTATCCAAATTCAACGTCAAGCAAATTATCCAATTTGATACAAATTTTACATTGACAACAGTAAATTATTGCAAATGAATGTTGTAGCTACAGATTGGGAAAAACTTGAAAGTCATGGAAAAGTTAAACAAGGGGGGATTTTTATGATGAGGGAGTTGTGATTAAGGTGATTAGGTCAAAATGATTGATAATACTGTTTAGAACTTTCGGCAACATGATATACTTGAAACTGACAATGAGTTAAATTCACTGCTAATATTATTAAAAGTTAAATTTATCACTTGATAGCACACTTAATAGTTCTTAACACTTTCAGCATCTGTCACATTGCAAAGTTAATTATTTTTTCCTAATGTTTGTGCAATAAGGATGTTACTCAAAATCACAGTAAAATTAATTCAATATTCGAGGATCAGATACTTCAAAGAGTTTAAAATTGGCCGTTTGATTACAAAGTACTATTCGCCTAAAAATTAATAAAAGGTAATTTTTCTTTGTTGTCAATCACTGTCAATGGTATGTGGCAACGTTGCCCAATGCTGTCCGTGGCGAAACTGAGTACAGACAAAATTCAGAATCAGCTGTTCATGCTGATGATTTGACAGCCTTTGACAGTGTTGCCACGTCTGTAATTTCATACATCAAGTATCAAAATTCTTATCGCAGTCTCGATTTTCAATAATTTTAAAATTCTGTCACAATTCAGAAAAAGTGAGTCGTTCGTTGATAGTATAATGTACCTACATAAATATTAAGCAAAAGACTAAACAAGATCTGTCGGGTTACTTTTTGGAGCAAAAATTAGATCTGGTTTCCGGTTTAAAGGCATTTACAAGATTTTCGTATGGCTCCAAGAATTCTTTAGGAGATAAAGTCCTTAATTTAGGAGATAATAAGAACACCTTTAGATAATGCAGTAAACACGTTTAAACAGGATTAACATGATTATTTAAAATAAAGTTGAATTAAAGAGTAAGATCGAACATTTTTAATGTAAAAAAAATCGATTTTCTTCAACAAAATGAACAAATCACGACACTTTGCTTTTTTATAAAAATTATTTTCATTTTTTCTTTTGTTATTTCTACTGTTTGAATTATTAAATGGCTTTCGAATTATCACTTCTGCCAATGATGGAAAGATGTACTGCATAATCAAAAAAGTTATTAAGATTTACAATTTCGGGAAGAACATCGATATCACACCAGTGTTTTGATTGAGAGCATAAAGTCCTTAATTTTTCTCATTTAAAAATGTCCATAATTGAGGGTCAGCGTGCAATAAGTGCCTCTGAACTCATACGCAACTTTCTTGCACAGCCAGAATCTGGTTCGAAGAGAGGATAGAGGTTCACGAGTAGAGACAGTTATTAAAGTAATTATTATATACAGGTTTACAAAATTTTAAAAGGTACAAAGGATACAAAGGTTTACAAGTTTTGAAATAGTTTTTAAAAATATTGTTTTATTTCATGAAAAATAAATTGAAAAAGGCATAGTTATTTCTTACCGGTCTCGATATCAGTAGAAAAATCTGTGAAAGCTACGAATTTTATCAGATAAAATAGTAAGAGCAGATTTGGTCTGAAAAAGTTACGAATTATTTCCACAGCCAAAATTTTTTAAAATTACAGTTTGGAAATTCATAGAAACTAAAGAAAATTGTTTATTAAAAATAAAAGTTCATGAAACAGTAAATAATTTAAATAAATAACAAGTTGCATTTATCTACTAACTACATAATAGCCGAAAAAACAGAAGGCGTACATGTATTTTGGGGTTAGATTTATACTGAATCCAATATCCACCAAATTAACCAGGCTGAAGTTCACAACGTTTTATCAACGAAAATTTTCTAATTTTTTTAAATTATCTATTAAAATTATATTCTTTGGACATTATATATATTTTAAAAAACTATAAAACTCATTTTGAGTGTGCATACATAGAGGTATAAAATGTCCAAGGAATATAATTTTGGTGATAATTAATTCTTAAAAGAAAGGTTTTCGTTGATAAAACGTTGTGAACTTCAACCAGGTCCAAATTAAATAAATTCTACTGATTTTCACAGTTGTTTGTACTACTATAAAAAGCGATTTCATACAAGTTACTATTTAAAAAAAAAAAATTTAGATGTACTTTGAAGAATTTTAGGGCGCCAGAATTTTAGCTACAATAATATCTCTCAATTTCGTTGTCCAAATCATTAGAATGTGGTAATAAAATAGAAAATGTAGCTCTTTTAGTTAAAAACATTAATCAGAGTATTTCCATTGTATATTTTATATACCTGAACAGCAGTATCAGGTTGTTTGGGTGTAAGCCCTAAACATTTCGGAAAGATTTTCTATAGGCGGATACATCTTGTCGTTTTTGACAGCATTTCTACCTGTAATAGAAAGAATGAAGTATTTTACTAGAAAATATTTACTTTGTTTTGATAATTTAATACTACAAATGAATGATCAAAGTTATAATAATTTCATCAACTGTATTTTCAACTTTAGTGAAGAATAGAAATACTATTTAAACTATTTAAAAAAATGTTGATGACATTACAATTACTTGAAAAAGTATTTATTCGTTATATTGCACTAAAAAAATATTTAGTTGGTACTATCATAATTATAGGAGAATCTACCATAATGTATTGCTGATATTGACACAGCAATACAGTATTTGTGGATTAGCAAGACGACTGTTAGTTGTTCACTTATTCTTACAACTGTCAAAAATATTTGAGGTTAGGTAACATAAAGGATATGTCACACTGATGCATTACGGGAGATTCACGTATACAGTATTCTTTACTCTCAAGAAAAACTCTCAGCCATACTCAGATATGAGTAGGACAACATATATAATATGTTCAATATAACGACAGTACTAAAGTTATGTGACGCGTCGCGAAGAAAGGTACGCAAGAAGCAAACGAATTTAGGTTAAGTTCTCTCTTTTAGTTTGATTAAGACTAGCATGTAGATTATCTAAACTCAGCAAGAACTACTTTGAGACAAGAATTATTGATACTATTTTATATTTGATCTTAAGAGTAAATATAAAATAGTGTCAATAATTCTTTATGAAAAAGGACAGGGTTCATAAAATAAACGCAAATTACAATTAGCAGTAGATTTTACTTTTTTTATTGAACCAATATTTTTTACAAAAACGCAGTTCTGAACGCATTATCATATTAGTTTTAACAATAAAGGAGTTACATTTATTACTAAAAGTAAATCAACTGGTTGATTTAGATACATAATTATATTGATAACAATTTTCGCGATTTTGAGCTCATTAATTTTTTCGGGAATATACACTCTTCCGTCGGCAGTTGTATGTACTCTTTGTTGTATGCTTTAGACTTTTGACTAATTGTAAGTCTTCAAGAACATGAAAATTGTAATTAAGTTGTCGCGTGTGTTAACCTGTGTTAACGCTATACTAAAAAACCAGGATGGCGCTATAGGAGCATATATACATGTTATGGACACACAGAAGAAACAAAATGTTCTTTTTCAATGCATCATGTGTTAAATTCCAAGATAAATTGGAATTCTACAGACATATGCTTGTAAAAATTCAAGTCCATCTTGAAATTTAACATTTTGTTTTTCCTGTGCAATGTCTTAAATTATATTATGCGACTTTTCGTGGCAATGTCGACAATGCCCGGTCCAGGTTGGGCAATGTTGATAATGATTAGCAAAACTTAATTATTATTAATTTAAATTCAAAAAAATATTGTAACCCAAAATAATTTTTGAAAATAATAGACACTGAATAATATAGATGTTGAAAGTAGATAAGAGGACAATATACAAAGTTAATATTATTTAGTTTCCAGTCGTCTTTATAAATGAATTGATAGACTAATATCATTATAAACTTGATTAGTTTACAATCAATTGTTGAAAGCGAGAAAAACTTGATTTCTTCGCGGAAAATGGATATTCTCAATTTACCTTAGAGTAAATTCTAAAGAAGTGGATAAAATTAAAGAACCTTGGCTTCGGCGAGTAAATTCGGAGCACTATAAGAAATCACTTTGTTACAAATTCAAAATAACGTACGGACAATAGTGTTTCTTTATCATGCGAGGAATATAAAAAATGTACCGAAAATTTGATAAACCCAGAAGATGTTTCTGAAACTCTTATCCCTAAAAGAAGCTGCTGCAAAAAACAGCGTCTCTGGGGCACAAGCGTATGAGAGGTGCAACTGTAAAACACTATGTGACCAGATGAAATGCAAATGTTTTAAAAATAATAAAAAATGCAACTCAAAATGTCACAGCACTTTGTCATGCAAAAATAAATTAATCTCTTTTTCCTTTATTAAAATTTTGGTAGTTAATAACGTTGTAAACAACAATGCCCAAACATTTGTAGACAATGTCGACATTGAGCGGTCATTTTAAAAGATTTCTTAACACTAGTTGCCCGTAACATAATTGTAACCGCGTCTGGGAAAAGGTGGTAAAGGACCAACAAATTGAATTTTGGTTATTTTTTTTTGTATTTTTGAAATCTCAAAAATGTAATGCGATTATTTCCGAAAAAAATTTTTTTTTTATCCTTAACCACCGTTTCCCAGACGCGGTGAGCAAAATCGCAAGTGGAAATTACTTATAAGTACTTCTTAAATAAAATATTTACGTGTATGTACATTAAAAAGAAGTTGTTTTTATATTGTACATATGAGTATGACTGGCAGTTTTATTGGAGTGAGAATACTGTATCCATGAATTCTCATACTACATCGGTGCGCCGCAGTGTTGATATAACCTAACTACAAATATGTTTGACAGTTTCAAAAAACATTTAAATTTATAGCTGCACTTACTTATGGAGTAGAGGTTATGTTAATCAAAAAAACTTGCAATTTACAAGATAGTTAAACATACAGACAAAAATACTTTATATGGAGTAAAGGTAAAATTTAGAAGTAGAGGTTATGTATCAGCTAGTCGCGATACTTCTGCGCTTGCTCAATACGGAAAAAAATCTGTAGCTACAATTACTATAGTTGAGGTTATATTAATCACAAAAACTAGTATTAAATATAGGACAGCTGAACACATAGTCAAAAATACTTTGCGTGGAATGGGATGAAAGTTACCACTTTGCAAACCTCAGGAGTATAGAGGTTATGTGTCAGATGGTCGCGGTAATTCTGCGCATGCTCAAGTATACTACAGCTGTAGGCCAAGTTACCACAGGCTAAGGTATTTTCTTTACTAGTTTACTATAGCA
This sequence comes from Ganaspis sp. Gsp50, assembly GCA_011057455.1. Taxonomy (NCBI): domain Eukaryota; kingdom Metazoa; phylum Arthropoda; class Insecta; order Hymenoptera; family Figitidae; genus Ganaspis; species Ganaspis sp. Gsp50. The sequence goes on along the minus strand of WNHD01005347.1, from coordinate 5,573 downwards.
GGTGTAATTACAGCATTTTTTCCATGAAGAATATATATAAAATATAATATATATAATAAATACTACGGCTGTAGATGTAGTTACCACATGCTGTGATATTTGTTTTATTAGTTTCTATGCTACTTGCAACTTCAGCATTTTTTCCGTTACACTTTACTTAAAAACTTAGGTAAATGTTATTTAAAAGAAGCTAGGTAGTTTTCATTTCAATCTACTATAAGTGAGCCACTTATTCAAATCAGTGCCTAATAAGAAGCAAGAAATTGAAAAGAATTGAAAAGTTTGAGTTTTATGTAAAAATTGAGATTTATTCAATCTTTTTGAATTCCATTTTTGTCTACTTCCATAGTATTCTCTAATAGGTTTGATTTTTATATGAAAAAGAATTAAAATATAACATACTTTAATATTTCTTTAATATTTTCATGTCATTTAGATTTCAATAGAATCAATTGAATTCCTAAATACTGAAATAAATCTAAATACATCTACACTGAAAGAAAATATTTAAGAAATTTCAATAAACACATTGTACATTTTAATATAATATTAACAATTTAGGGAAAACGGTAAAAAATGAGAAAAATTAGTATAAAAATATTAAACGTTAGAATAGAAATTTCAAGTACCATTGAACTTATCTACATGAGCATATTCTTGATTATAAATTTCAAATATTTTGAGAGGTCTCAGATATCTGTCTGTCTCTCTTTCTCTCTCTCTATATATATATATATATAGATGAAGAATTCGTCAAGTTTAAAGGGTTCAAATTTAGAAGTGTCTAAAACCTAATTTTGAAAAAAGCAAGTTTAAAGTTTCAATTTTTAATATTAAGTTCCATGCTAATTTAAAATTAAGAATTAGATTTTAACGTGTTTTTAATTAAGACAAAGTTATGATAAACCCATGATTTGAAGGGGTAGATTCTGTATTTTTCTGTACCAATGAAGTACAAATTCGAAAATTTGAAATTTTTTTAGAAAATTCTGAAAATTTCCTTAAAAATAAAACCGACAAAGTTGGCTCGTTTCATACAGACTTAAATATATAAAGATACGTGTTAAATTCAATGTCCATAGTGTAGCTTCAATAGCTCGTCAGCTACGTCTCTGACTTGTGCGCAGAAAACTCGAGTTCAATTCTTCAGAAAATCAAATTTTTTCTGCGTAAATTATTAAATTGGAACTGAAAGGAATTAAATTAAGTTTATTTTCAACTCCCTCAACAGGATACAAAAGAATTGGACAGGAATGAAATTAATAATTTCATTATAAATAAATTATGAAATATAAATTATTTATACTGGTACCGGCAATTAATACCCAGTGGGAAATTGACAATGGTTACCATTGGCGCATTAATGGGCCATTATTGGTTCACTATTGGGCCATTAATGCTCCAATGGTTAATTTCCCACTGCGTATGCAGTCTCAGCAAAGAAATTGACGCCAGGCAGGTACTGAATCGGCATTAAATTTTAAAAATACCCAATGAAACATTTCTTTATTGTGCCAATAGTTTATTTTCCCAGTATGGGCCCTGTACAATTTATTTTTACTGTTGCCAGTGCTGAACCAATAGTGGTATTTTGCTCGTAATAATAAAAATTTTAACAATCTTAATTTTAATAAAATAATTATTCTTTTATTAATTAATATTTGCATCTAACGTTAACAATGTTTTTTTATTTTTTACGGTTGACATACAAATTGTTTTTTATTATCTTTTGAGTTGGTACCGGCTCAGTGCTGGCTTGACACAAATTTGATTAAAAACTATTTAAGTTGAAACTTGAAGGTTATATACATTAAAATACACTTTTTATGTATCATGTGTTTAAATCATCATGTGTATTTATCATGTGTTTATTTGAAATTACTTATTTAAGAAAAAAATGCAAAAAACCTGAAATTACGATTTTTTGCATTTTTTCGGGAATTGTTCATTTTTATAAACAAATACAAAAGTAAAAGCATACATTTTTTATTGTAAACGTTTTTCAAATTTGTTTATATATTTATAGATATAAATATAGCTTTTTGAAATTTTAAATTTCTCTATAATGGAAATTGTTTTCAAAAAAATTATCAATATTAATCGACAAATATACTAATTAAAAATTATAAAAATTTCAAAGTCTGAAAATTAATTCCATAAATTATTGTTAGAATGTAAATTAATCCAATTAATTATAGCAATTTATATTATATATAACCAACTGCGTTATATTATTAATATTTAAAGTTTAAAAAAAATATTACTAGAATTATTGAACAAATGAATAATTATTAAAATAATAAAAATTTAATGTTAATTTAATTCAATAATAAAAATTTAAATATTAAATTTAATTTTAATAATCTCCACTCATATGGAATAAAGGTACAACTCAGAAATAGAGGTTATGTGTCAGTTGATCGCGGTACTTCTGCGCATGCTCAAAATTGGAGAATGCGCAGTAGTGGGTGCAATTGCCACAGGTTCTGACATTCTCTTCACTAGTTTATCATAGCAGGTGCAACTGCAACATTTTTTCCGTATATTTACAAAAGTTTTAATTAATCAAATTTTAGTAACACTGAAAAAAATGTCTGGTTAACTTAACCAGAAAAGAATGTTAAATATGCCCTTACTATTTTTTCTGGTTAAATTAACAAGAATATTATTAAGTCAACCAGAATTTTGGTTAAGTCAACTAAAATTTTAGTTAACTGGAATTCTAGTTAATTTAACCAGACAAAATAATAAGGGCATATTTAACATTCCTTTTTGGTTAAGTTAACCAGACATTTTTTTTAATGAAAAAATCGTTATTCTGTGAGTAACAAACTTTGATTAAAATAATGACCAAAGATCAGAGAAACTTTTTTCAAGCTTGGAAACAGAATAGAGCGTTTAAAATTTGTTACGGATATAAAATCACCAAATCGGTATCATGAGGGCGTCAAACAAGCATTTCTGTCTAAACATCTAGCATTTAAATTGCTCCTTTCCGGTCGAGTCTCACAATACTAGTTTTCTATACTAATTTTTGTTATTAAATATATAATCATCGCTTGAACTCAAATCGAGAATAAAAACTAAGCCACTAAAGATGTAGGTTTTTTCCAGAATTTAAATAACGCCAAAGAATGTTTAATCATAAGCAAAACTCAAAATATGCTCCATAATTTTAATACAAGTAAAATACAAGTGCGATTGTTTCCGTCAATGAGAAAACATTAAAAAGACATACACATTAGAGTGCGACATATATTTAAGTATAAGCATCAATGAAAAAGTAAAAAAGCAGGTGTCGGTTGAGCATTTCTTTATGTGAGTAGAACGACGAGTAGAATGAATTTCTCAAAGAAGTGTTTCCTACTTTAGTTGGAATTTATCTCAAATGCATCTTACACTCTTGAAAAACTGCCATTCATAAAAAAGTGTAAAAGAATTCTTTTTTCTATCTCATTGTTTGAAGGACTCGTGGAATATTTTAGGCATTTTAGCTTATTGATTAAAGTGATTTGGTTTTTTGTGTGCTATTGAAATGGAAAAAAAGTACGAATCAAGAGAAAAAGATTTTGTTGGCGTATGGTGGATATTTTTTAAGGATAAAGATAAAAATATATCATAAATTAAAGATACACCCGGTATATAAATAGTCAGCTTTACACACCTACCCAAGCTCGCCTCAACCTACCTACCTGTTTGCTAACGAGCCTACCTGCTGCACTTCTTACTTTCGGATAGGTTGTCTGAACTTCTCGTGTCCCCTTTACTACTGAGGCCCCTCGTTCGAATACCCATCTCTCAGGCTAAGGCGTAGGATTGCTCCTCATGGTCCATCCCCCATGGTGGTGTTGTACCTTCCTTTATAACTGGTTAAGCAAATTTCCTCGTAAAACACTTTCCTAAGAAACTGCGCTCAAGAATCCACGTTTAGTACAGCTTGAGAAAACGAAAAAGAAAAGATGAGGTAGCGTTCTAGTCAGAAAAGATGTGTATTGTACTTTTATTTATCCAATTTCAACAAAAAAATTCTTTTCTATCACATAAGTGTGTGTATACTTGCACAATAAAAAAGCATATAAAAAGTCTGCTCGCTTCAATTCGCAAATTATAGTGTCTTTTAGAGCAATTTTTAAACATTTTTTAATGTTTTTTAAAAAGGGAAAATTATCTGTAGAACCTCCTAAGATTTTTGTTAAAAAGTGTATTTCTAATTTTAAAATCGCATTCAATTTTAAATCGTATTTATCATTTCTGTTGTAAATTTTTGTAAATTGTTGTAAATTGTTGTTCATTTTTGTTGATAATTTTAAAAAGCAATTTGATTATTCGATTTGAAATGAATGCATTAGTAGTCGTCATGTAGTGCTTCAGTTATCGTCAATATTTAATCTCAATTGTTAATACATTGATTCTATTGTCAATACATTGTTTCTATTGTAACAGTTACTTTTAGTAACAAATAGATATCACATGAATAAGCATACATTGAAAAAACTGTCTGGTAAAATTAACCAGAAAGTATGTTAACCTGTACGATTCCGGCGTTTGGCAAATTCAGCAATTGTATTTAAATTTATGTTTTCCGGCAGCCTACTTGTTAAATATGCCCTTACTATTTTTTCTGGTTGTTTTGTTGAATTTTCTGGTTGAATCTACTAGAATTTTAGTAAACTTAACAAAACTTTTAGTTAATGTAACCAACATTTTAGTTAACTTAGCAAAACTTCTAGTCGCTCTTACCAAAATTTTGTTTAACTTAACAAAACTTCTAGTTAAAGTAACCAACATTGTGGTTAACTTG
>WNHD01005346.1:0-10289 GCA_011057455.1 Ganaspis sp. Gsp50 | reverse complement strand
TCCAAAAAGTGCTCTTTTTTTAACTGTTCCAGAAAAGGGAGTTTTCTACTTATCGTCAGAGTTACAATTCATGCTGTTTTTTGAACTGAGTTATAAAAATATTAAATTTTGTTGCTAGCATTTATTCTTTTACAAATTTGAATTTTATAGTGAAAAAATAATAGCTGACTAGCAAAGGAGGCCAATCCTAGTATTTTATAAAAAAAAATAAATATTTCTGTTTCAGCGTTTGTGGAATACAACACTTTCAGAGGGCCGGACACAGACACCTCAACCTTTTTCAAAGCACATATTATGTCGTTGTAACATTTTCAACGGTCGGATACGGAGACTTCGTGCCTGACATTTGGCCTTCTCAACTCTACATGGTCATTATGATCTGCGTAGCACTCATAGTTCTTCCAACACAAGTAAGAGTTTACAAATCTTAATTAAAGAAATAATTTGAAAACATTTCTCTCTATTGTCATTGTGCACTATAAAAAAATGATGATAGACTGATGTTAGTTGCTAACGATAAACTATCGATGGTTAATTGACTTAATTTGTTATCCCGGAGTCTATCGGTTACCTCAGATAATTTATCATTAGCAACTATCGTTAGTTTATCGGTAGCGACTATTGTTAGTTTATCGTTAGTCAGTCGTCAATTTTTCCATCTTTGGCTGATCAGCAAGTTCTTCCGATTTCACTGTAGAGAATATTATCACTAACTATATACTGTACTCCATGGAAAGATATATTATACTCCTTAATAACACAGCCACACACACACAAAATTTAGTTCTGATCTGGCAGTCTGACTATGTGTACATTATATTTTTGAGGTTGCTGAATCTGAATTCGAGGTCCATTTTACTCCATAAGATCAGAGTTCCGACAAAACCTCAAAAAACAAAAAATTTAAGTTGCAATTTTTGCACAACTACAAAAAAAATTATAAAATCTGAAACTAATTGTCGTGTGAAGTGTCACGTGACCACGTGACTTGTGTATTGTTATATATAATTATAAAATATGAAATTAAAAGTTAAATATTAAAAAGGAGAAGAAAAATCAATACGAAATCTCGAAGCTGAGAACTTGAAAACATCTGTAAACTGTCATGACATAAAGGGAGATCGTTTTCTCTAAAATTCATCTGAAAAGTGGTCTAGCACCCTAAGTGACCTTTGAGAGTTCAACTAATCTCACTAGTTTTAAGAAAACATACATAAACTGTTCAATCATGACATCTTTATTACTTCATTTTAACCGTAATGGGAATGTCACTCCACTCGCTGTGAGTCCTATCGTCGTTAACCCATCATTCATCAGAATCAAAGGGGTGAATTTAGTATATAAACCCAAATCTAGCAAGAAAAATCAGTCCTTCTAGTTCTTCCCGAAGTGTCGTACCGCTGCCCGTCTGGTCTCTAAGCAGACCAATTGACTTTGAATACTGAATCTCTTCATCTCAACATTTTGAGATCTTAACCGTTTGATCAAGTACAAATCCTGAACAAATTAACCCTTTCCACGAAACTATTGTTTTAATCAAGAAGACAGCTGAGGGACTCCGGGTTCTTTCTTAATAAGAATTAACTCATTATTTTAATTGATTGTGGATCATTTATAACCCTTCCTGATTAAATTCTTTGCGGTAAATCCAAACGTTGAATTTCTTTAAATCATAACCGAAAAATCTACCCTTCCGCGAGTGAAACAAGAAAACTGAATATTAACCCTTTAAGTGCAAAACGAGAACGAACTCTTAACCCTTTTCCTGATACAAAACTAGGAATATAGTGTTGTGAAATCCAGATAACCAAGATTTAACCCTTTTTCTTATATTAAATGCAGTGAAAATTAATACTCATTAATAGTGGAAAGAACAATTTTATGTTCTCTAAGAACTACCAGTTAAGTGTAAAAGTGAAGAAATTTAACCCTTTCATGAATAAATTCTAGATCCCCGGAATTTAACCCTTTCTGGAAAGGTTCTATAAAGACTATTTTACCTAATTGTGTTTAAGAGATTTTCAACCCCTTTTAGAGTCTTAACCCTTTTTAACGAGTATTTGTACTTTTAACCCTTTGACAATTCATAATGCAATACTTGTAGGATCGGTGTGTGTAACCCTAAAAGTCCCAAGGAATAAACTCAGTGGCTCAAATAAGTGAAAATTTCGGAATCAGAGTTAACCCTTTTCTTCTACAAAATTAACCCCTTGAGTTGATAGTTGACTCTTTCCTATCATATGCAACAAGATCAATTTCTTTTACTGCAACTACTGCTGACTTTATAAGACGAAGTTCAAAATCAACCTGGCGTCTATTCAAAATCACTCTGTGGCCACAACACTCATAATATTTGGCTACCATCAATAGAACGTGCTCCAAGGGCCAACTGCAGTAGCCTGACACCCGGAGGCTCATAAATCTCCACCAGGTTAACGACTTGCAAGGAACTCTGAGGGAAATACTCCACGCATCTTTAACTAGCAAATCAAAGTAAGTAATAGATATTGTCTAAACTAATCAACTTCTCCTGTTAACTCTTACTGGACCAACTAATCCTCTTGTTCCAGCGGATTTAACCATATCTCCTGCGAAGGACTCAGATGTACTCAAAAGAAATTTTCTTCTCTAAAACTTAATGTATCTGTGGCAAAAATAAATACATTTATGTTGAAATTTAGTGTGCTTTCATAGCCTGTCCTCTTAGTTCAAAGGTTCCGACCTTTGTAAATAAAACAGGTTATACTTAAATAATAAAATTAAATAAAATATTGCATTTTTGTGTCACTTTCGGACATAACAAAAGTATGTAATACAATCTTTAATTTATGCCCAGAAAACTTAAAAAATATTAAGTGGTTCTCAAGATATCAGTCAAAAACGTCAGAACATATTTTATCCAGTCAAATCGTGGGGTAACAAAAAATTATGGTTTATTAGTCAAATATGCACTGACTTTTTGACTCATATCTCGAGAACCACTTAATATTTTTTAGGCTTTTTTGGGCTTAAATTAAAGTTGATACTTCATACTTTATACGACAATTAATTTCAGATTGTTTAACATTTTTTTGTAGATTGTACAAAAACTGTAACTTAAATTTGTAGTTTTTTGAGGTAATGTCGGAACTCTGATCTGATTGAGTAAAATAGACCTTGAATTCAGATTCAGCGACTCTGAAAATATAATACTCAATGTAATGTACACATAGTCCCCAGACCAGAACTAAATTTTTTTTGTGTGGCAGTGTAATCAAATGAGAAGTAGAGTTTCAGGAAAACTGTGTTAGAGAATTTTACCGAACACCAAAATATACTACTCCTGGAATTTTACTCTAAACATAATTCAATTCATCTTGTTTCAATATTTTATAAAAATTAATAATTTCCATTTAAAAAAACAGTACATTAGAAAAACAATCATCCCCTTTTTATTCAGAATTTATACCTTTTCAATTCCTGTTTCAGGCAATACTAAGTATAATCATAAAAAAGTGCATAAAAAACCTGGGTATCATTTTATGCGAACGTTCTTCTTTGGTATCAAAGTTTCGAACCCGTTACTAATTCTAAAGATACAATAAATTTTCCCAGTGGATTATTTTCCTGCATGAGTCATCCACTCCCATGCTTTGGTGTTAGCACCATTGTTGGTTTATAGATTTTTTATGATGTCTCTCGTAAAAATCTTCTCGCACCCTTTACTAGAAAGTGAACGATTTTGCAGTTACATATAAAACCACTCTTACTCCCTGTATCATTTTTAGGAAACATCTATTTTGATTTTGTAAATCCGGGAAATTGAAATTCAGACTCTTTATCATGGCTGAAATGTTGACATATTAACTCACGTGTTCCTGTTGATTTTTAATCTTCAGCCAGCTTTCAGAGGCGTGCCCGTTGTTCCATGCGAAAATGACATTTCACATATTTGAAATTTTATTACTTTCTGAAAACGACGAAAAATCTGAAAATATTTACCCGATCTTTAATTTATTTCCAACAAAAACTATAAGCTATTCTTATTTTAATTAATATTAATTTGTTTTTAAACAAAAGTTTATAAAGTAGAAATTTCTAAGAAAGTATTAAAATAATTTCTACTTGGAAATATGAATTATAACTTCGATTTCTGTTTAGACTTATTCTAATAAAAACCATATTCTTGTTTTTTTATCATTCTGTATTTCTTTTCTTTTAGTTTATTTTTCCAAGTCCTTTTTATGTTTAGAGAACTAGAAAAAGTGTAATTAGCAATTAAAGTCCTTTTCGATTTGTATTTTTGAATGTAAAAATAAAAAATTGTTTAGTATTTTTATCTCGAATTCGAAAACAGTGAAATTAGAGTACAAAAAATATATATTTAATAAGGAAAAGCTGAGATGAAAAGAGAATAAATTAATATAAGATGTATGTTTGTAGATTTTTAGAATCGTTGATAAAATAAACGTAATCATCAAATGCTTGAACTGTAAAAGCTAATGATGAGATTGACGTTGATTTTGACCTCTTCTCTGACAAGTGCACTTGCGTGGGATGAGAATTCGAGAACTGTCAACTTTGACAGATAATATTAGGCTCCATGGTTGTCAGTTCAATTTGGCTGTCAAATCACACACCACTTGTCAGACGTTTGAAATGACTAGGAAGGTTTGCCTGTGGCCAATGTACGTCCATTGTTACCTGATAAATCATGCATGTGATACTACAACCCTTCACATGGCTTTGCAATAAAATGTAAACCACGCGAATTTCAAATTTTGAATACTTACTGTTTGTATGCCACAATCATTTTTTTAGGTTTCTTATTTCATAATATTTTAAGATAAAAAAGAGTACTACAATTAAACATAAAAAAAGATACCACGTGTATTTGTAGAAATTACAATTCAAGCGAAACGATAAAAAAATTATTGAATTTGGAATTTGAAAATTAAATTTTTAGATAATTAGTTATTTTGAAACTGCATTTTAATAATATTAAAAACTATTTGAAAAAAAAAATTTTTAAATTGTATTAACAAGTATCGGTTCTCTAAAAATAAATGTCCTTTGATGAGAAAATGTCAAAAAAGAATATGAAAACACGATAGAAAGCAATTATCATAATGTTCTTAATGCCCACACAGCACTGAACCTTTCCTAAACCTTTCCTGAAGCTTTAAGTGCAATGTCCAGAATATTTAATTGCAAGCTTTAGAAAAGTTTGCATAAGCTTATTTCTTTGAAATTTTCAAATTGTTTTTTTAAGAATTATTTTTATAACTTTTTGTAAAAGTAATTTTTTCGTAAAATTATTTTTAGTTCATAAAACTTATTTACAATTATTGAATTATTTTACTAAATACAATTACGGTACTGAACCCTTAGATTCTGATGTGTGTTTAACTCACATTTTTCCCAATTTTTTCTTTCTCTTTCTCTTCCTTATAATTCTTCGCCTACTCTTCCTTCAGCTCCTCCTTTTACTCTTCATAAGCTATTTCTTTTTTCTCCTTCCTCTTTTATTGTTTTGTTATCATGTTGTTTTCCTCCAGGATAATAAATTTCTTTTCATTTTTTTGCAAAGATCCATCATGATGTTCCATTCCTTCTTCTTCTTTCTGTTTACCATATTATCTATCTCTTTCCCCTTCTAATATTCCTCCCCTATTTATTAATTGATATAATTAATCAACTTAATTTATTTAATTTTTCTACCTCTCTGACATGAAGGCTTCTACTCCTCCTTTCATTCTACCTTTCACATCTTCTTAACTTTATTTTTTTTTTGTAATAATCCACCATTTATGTCTTCTTTCTTATTCCTTTTGCTTTTTTCCTTTTTTCTCCTTCAACTCTTCTTCTTACTCTTTCTACTACTCCTACTCTTTCTCAGTTAAATCTCCTCTATCTGATCTTCTTGTTCCGTCTATTCCTTTTTCCCTCCTTCCGCTTCTACTGTTCTTTATCATGTTGTTTTCTTCCCACCATCTTAAATATCTTTCCCATTTTTGCAATAATCTGTCATCATGTACTCTTCCTTCTTCCTTTTTTTCCTTTTTTTCCTATTTTACTTTTAATTTTCCCCCATACTCCTCTCCATAGTCTTTCTCTTGCTCATGCTCCAACTCTCTTACTATTTTTTTTCCTTCTCATCCTAATTTACTTTTAATTACTCCTCTTTTTTGGTCTTTTTTTTGGTTTTGTTTAGTCTTTCTCTTGCTTCAACTGCTTCTCCTGGTAACGAATTTTTCTTGAGTTATAAAATTACTTTAAAAATTCGTACAGTAAAAATGATTTTAAAATCAAATATTCTAATAATTTAAATGATATATCTATAAAGACATAAAACGTAAATGAACACAAGAAGAAAATGCAAATAATTAAATAATTAAATTTATCGGAGTTTGTCAACTATATTAAAATTTCTGGTAAAGTCAATTTCCAATGTCAAAATAACAATAAAAAAATAATAAAATTTAATAAAAATTAAAATTGAACCACGACATTTATACAAGCACACACGATAAATTAAAATACAATAAATAAATACAATAAAATATGCACGGGTCGCGAAACACGCACCCACTACACACACGATATTAAAAAGAATAAAAATACACAATAAATAGATAAATAAATAATAAACATAAAAACAAATAATGATAAAGAAAATAAAATATAACTCATCTGCCGACCGGGTCCGACATATTGAGAGTGTGAGGGTGGCGTGGGTCCATCTCTGAAGCCAAGAAATGGAGAGTTTATCGGGGTGAAGAGAGTTCTTGTCCTTTAGTTTATTTTTTATAAATTACTGAGAAGGTTCCCTTAAGGAAATTGGGCCCAATCCTTTATTGGTTTAGAATAATCGTCCCCTTTTTCATCCATCAAAAAAAACCCCACGCCCACTATCCTCACAAATATTAAAATTCGTCACCCATAAAAATCGCCACTCTATAAAAATATAAAATAAAAGATGAAAGCTGATTTTGAAAATAATATAAATAATAAAAAAAAACACAAAACAAAATACAACACTACCTCAAGGCCATCAGCGATGCTCTTGAGGGGTGACGATCACTGTATTTTAAATAATTATTTAAATGACCCGGTTCGACAAATAGTGAAGATGATGAGGTGAGGTCAAGACTTTTGTCAAACTCAAATCCCCCCCCCCCTACACATCCCCACGCCTCAAAGAAAGACCCAGACCATCTCCTCTGCGATTCTAATATTTTATCTATGATTAATAAAAACTAATTCAAATACAAAAATTCCCTTCATCCTACTCTTTCTCCTACGTCCTCTCCTGCCCTTCCTGTAACTTTTTCTACTTTTCCTATTGTTTCCTTTTTTTCTCCTCCTTTTTTTGTTTTTTATAATGCTGTCTTCTTCCTACCATCTTGAATTTCTTTTTCATTTTTTTGCAATCATCCATCATCGTGTTCTCTTCCTTCTTCCCCTTTTTCTTTTTTTACCTTCTCCTCCTTTTACTTTACTTTTAATTTTTCCCTTACCTCTCCCCAAAGTCTTTCTCTTCCACTTGCTCCAGCTCCTTCTCCTAATCCTTCTCCTACTCTTCCTTCTATTTCTCCTTCTTCTCTTCCTGCTCTTCTTGCTCTTCCTTCAACTCCTTCTATTCTTCCTACTATTTCTTTTCTTCTCCTTCCTCTTTTATCATTCTTTATCATGTTGTTTTCTTCCTACCATCTTTACTTTTTTTTCCATTTTCTTGCAATTATTAATCATCATGTCCTTTTCCTTCATCGTTTTCTCCTTTACATTTTATTCTTTTTATTCCCTTTTCTGTTCTGTCTTCTTTTAGTTCCCCTTCTTTCCCATTCTCTTTTATCTTCTTCATCTTGTGTTACTTGTTCCTCTTCCCTCTTCAACTTTTCGGCATCCCTTTCTCTTTTTCTCAAGATTTATTTATTTGTTTTAGGCTTATCCATTATAGTTAACTTCATTTCTCCTTTTTTTCTTCTTTACGGTGTCTTTTGAAACACCACAGATTCTCTTTATATAAAAGACTTTATGATGAGGTTTTCGTCCTGACGGTTCAGTTAGGTTATTATAATCTGCTCATTAAATTTTTCCCTTTTAGAGAAATATCATGAAAATAGTTGTTGAATTTTTAAAAGAGAATAATTTTTCACTTTAGCATTGAAAAGGACGTCCCCTAAAAGCTTTCTGCTTTAGATTTGAATAAGTATATTAAGGAATATATAACGAGGTGTATTTCACGGCTAATAAAATTCATCGCTATCTCATTGCAGTTTGAGCAGTTGGCCTTTACGTGGATGGAGAGACAGAAACTGGGTGGTTCTTATTCGTCTCATAGAGCACAAAACGAAAAGCACGTTGTTGTATGCAGCACTACTCTACAGGCAGATACCATCATGGATTTTCTTAATGAATTTTACGCTCATCCTTTGCTTCAGGTATAAAACGATACTAAATATTGGGCCAAAAGTAGAGCACAGTTTTATAATAACTTTCACTTTAAGAAAAATAAAATTCGTTCAAATTAATTTTAATGACCGTATTTGAAACAAATAATGAACTGGTTATTTCGAAAATTACATACACTGCGCGCTACATAAATTTAAATAATCGCTTACCATTTGTAAACGAGTCTTTGTAATGACCGAAATAATCTACGTGAGCGAAGCATTGATGTAATTAACAAGTAATTCTCTTCTCTGTTGAAAATTCGAATAGAATTCAATTTACAAAACGATTGATCCGTTTGTCAATGGAGAAGTTTTGATTGTTAATTATTTAAATCAAAACATAGTCATTCGAAACATTCATTAATATTTACTTGTCTCTAAATATATTTTAAAAATCCCATCCATAATATGATTTGTAACATTTAGTTTATTTTAATTAAAATTTTTATCTACATTTTCTTTGCTTTATGCTCTCCTTTTTTGTAAAACTTAACAACTACTAACCTTTACCAAATTTTACTTTTTTATTATTTTTACATCTCTTAAACAATTTTCATAATTCAAAATGTTCAAGCTATTCAAGTTTATCGATGAATTTTTTCAATTTTTAGAAATTTTTCAGTTTTCATTAACATTTTTTTCTACTCCTTAGAATTTTTTAATTTTCTATTCAGTTTTAATTCATTTTGCTCAGTTTGTCCGACATTTTCGCTCTTAATTAATTTTTAAGAGTTATATTAAAATTTTTCTTTTTCCAATTTATACCTGGAAAAGACCATTTTCCAGATTCTTACAAAACACTTAAAAGTGCTTTGATTACTTATTTTCAGGATATTATCAGCATATTAAAAGCGAATTAAAACCCCTGAATATAATTATAAAATAAGTCGGAATAGGAATAAATATAATTCCACTATCTGGTAACTTTCGACACTCCAAGAAAAGTTTCTTTAAATTAAACAAATATGACGCGACATGAAGAAAGGTACCCAAGAGGCAAACGAATTTAGATTATGTTCTTTCATACTTTTAGTTTAATTAAAACTATCTTGTAAATTATCTGAAATCAAAAACCGTGTTTCTTAAATAGCTTTTTTTGTATACAATACTGTCGAGTAACACTGTTTTCAATTTCAGAAAATTTGCAAGGCAGACTATTAAACTAAAAGTATCAAAGAGCATAACCTAAATTCGTTTACCTATTGGGTAGTTCTCTTCGCGACACGTCACAAATATTTATTTAAAGCAGGGACGATCAAAAAAATAATTGTTTGATTCAATGATGTTTATGATCATTTCAAAGAAACAGCAAATAAACATATAATTTTGCAACAAATCAATTGTTGAGATTTTAAAGTAAGGTAACGGAACCAATAATCGATCAACATCTTGAAAAATAAAAGTTAGGTTTTATATAAAATGCATCAATTGAACATAAACCTTTCATTTTTAATTTTGATTGTTTATTTATGCAGTGGAATTTGTTAAACAAATAAACTTTCTGCAAATAAACTTTTGACCTAAAGGGTCTAGTTATACTCAATGCTTGAATTTTCCGAATTTTTGACTTTCCTCAATCTATTAAAGCATTTACTAGGGTAACGTTCATTCGACATTTTTTTTATTTTTTTCTATCCAGTTAAGAGTCAATTGAAAAAGCTTTACTGCTAGATGAGAAACTCCTAATTCCGGTCTTATAGCATAACCTGGGGTTCATTGTAACCCAAATAGCACGAAATATTGCTGCAATATTGGGATGTCCGCCTTGTCGCAACCTTGGCTGGCAACCTTGCCGCAATATTGTCAGGCAAGGTTGCCGCAATATTACCAAACAAGGTTGCTGCAATATTCTGC
>WNHD01005345.1:0-10291 GCA_011057455.1 Ganaspis sp. Gsp50 | reverse complement strand
GATTAACCTATAATAAGTGATATTTACAGGTAAATTCTATGAAATATTTGAATTGGCCATCTCTCCCACATGGCCAACTCCCCCTGTTTTACCCTATCATGAATTAAATAAATACCTGAATTATATATGAATCACTTTGCATTATCCTAAATCATCTTGAACTAATTTGTTTTGTATTGAATTATGTAAATTATCTTGAGTAGCTTTAATTTTTTCTGAATCATCTTGAATTTTGTTAAACTACCTCAAGCTAATCGAAATTACCTTAAATTATTTTTAATTATCTGGACGTGGATACCACAAATTCTGTTGAATTAATTTGGTTTATAATAATAACTCGTAAACTATCACTCGGTAGCATTCAACATATAAAAAGGCTAAAAACAATCTTCCCGAGTACCGTGAATTGCTTTGAAATATTTCAAATTTGATCAATGTTAACAATTTTTTATCATTTTGAAATATATGAATTACTTTGAATTATTTTGTATTATTATTATTATATTTTATTATTTCGAATAATTTGAATTATCTTGAACTACCTTGAATTAATTTGAACTAATATGGATTATTTTAATTTATAAGAATACCTTAAATTATATGAATCATATGAATTAGTTTAAATTATCTTAAATTACTTTGAACTGCAGTAATTTCGAACATGCTCGTAATTACCTTGAGTTATCTTAAATTACTTTGTATTGCTTGAAATTTCCGCAAATTATCTTCAATAATTGAAATTATCTTGATTTTTCCAGAATTACCTTAAATTTAAATTATTTTGAATTACCACGAATTTCATTATGTTATTAACTACCACGAGTTTTTATACTGCAGCACTCAAATAAATCAGTTGGAACATACAATTAGTTGGATCTAGAGGAGCCATCCAATTGATTGACTGAGGTATCCACCTCTTGGATGCCACAGTCAACGATAATGTTAATCCAACCTCAGCAGAGTTACTACAACTAATTTATTTGTTGAAATATCCAATAATTGGATTTTCAGTATCTAATTGTCCGTTCCAACTGTTCTTTTTTTCAATACATAGAACGTAAAATATCGATCACTCCGAGTCAAAAAAGGCAGGAAAAAAAGACGAAACAACTAGTGATCGATATTTTACGTTCTATATGTATATTGAAATAACAACCGAGTGATAAATTTATAATTTTATATTACATTGGTCTTTTTTCATTGTGTTAATTAAATCCAGTGCATAGCTATTTTCGATAAGATCTTGTTTCTCACAGTATATAATTCTGGACTACCCTCTTGTACAATGTGCATTCTGAACAAGGACAACAGTAAAATGCACCATAATAGAATGTTCTAATTGTCAAAATAAAAGTACATAGGCTGACAGGCCACGCGAGTACCACGTGGTAGGTTTGCTCGGGGAGGCGACGACAACCGGCTAAGTAAACGAGTGTCAACCCGGATCCGACCCTGGGACGCCTGCGCGGCGCTATCACAGTGAGTATATCCCCTTAAACACTATAGCATCAAACACACTATCACATTATAGGGGACCACCTATATATAAGGTTACCGTCGGAGTTTAGCCGGCAGGGAATACCTATATTGCGTCGTGGGTGGGTGGAATTGTGGTAGTGGTAGTGGTGGATGAACCTCAGTGTCCGGCGCGCCTCCGACAAGCGTGCTTCGGTTCCACAAGATTTCTTCGGTCCTTATCATACAATATCGGTATCCAAACGTCACTAATGACATCAACATCTCTCGATCGCCATCAACTTGCGCCAACGGGATCTTTACTGTTCAATAGTGTCTTCGAAGAATTAGCAGACGTGCACCCCTTTTCTCTGGACCCGGTACCACCATCATGGATCTATCTCAATCCCTCCACATATGAACATTTTTTATAAAAATTCCACATTTAAAAATTTGACCTTTTTACCATTATAGAACGCAATTCTAACAAGGTCCTTTCACCAGTTTCTTGACGAATATCTGCAACTTTTGCCTTTAGGGAGCCTTCATTTGTTCCTCGTTTAGGAACATTTATTAAACGACTTAGAGATCCGGAATCTCTTCTCTAACTGTTTTGTATTTTTAGAGATTTAGACAATTTTGGATTTTTATAGAAGTAGTGAATTTAAGCAGATTTAGACATTTTGGATTTTCGGAGACTTAGACTTTTTGGATTTTCGGAGACTTAGACTTTTTGGATTCTTTGAGACTTAAACGTTTTGGATTAATGGACATTTAAACGATTTGAATGAATAAAGATTTAGACATTTTGGATTTATAAAATATTGACTTTAGAGAGACCGAGACTTGCAGGAAAGAGTCCGATCAGGAAATAGACCGAAACTGGTGTCGACTGGGTCGATGTGAATCGATCTTGGATGCACGCATGGTGAAGACTTTTAAATGGTGCAGCATCAACGTGGGATTCTTACCCGTAGTGAAGCGTTAGGTATTCATAGGAAGTGTCCTAGAAAGTCCAGGAGACCCTAGGACCCAGACAGCACCAATCTAGATTAGATTAGGAAATCTAGCACAGGAATTAGAGTAGTGTCTTTCTTGGATTAAAGTGAAGAGTGATAAAGTGGTGAAGGATTTCGGTACCGACAGTTTAACTATATTGCAAGACCGAGAACGTTACAACATACCGCAACATTACAAAATACAGGAACGAAAAGTTTCAAGACACAGGATCTAATTAAGGGATATTTAACCTGACAATTCAGGAAAATTGCAAAATTAATTTGAAGCATCGGGAAACTCGAAAATCCAGGAATTTGGAAATTGAAAGATACGAGAATACGGAAAATTAAAAGATCCGGGAATAAGTTTATGAATTCGGGAATCAAATATTTAATGCTCCAGGATCCGAACTGAAAAGGGAAACGAAAGAATATTTCCCCGGAAAATTGAAACAATTAGAATCCAATGGTAAATGAGAAGGAATTTTAGTCTTGGGGAATCGGGAAAACTGCCAGAAGGAAGGATTGGGAAATTCAGGATTAGAAATTCTTAGAGGAATTGTATTTCATCAAACTCCAATGAAAGGAAAGATAGCTAAATGTAGATTGAATCTGTATTGGCCAATTACAAACATTGATTACAAACACTAAAAAATCAAAAAATTTGATAATCAAACTTAAAAGTTTGGATAATTAAAGGAATAGGAAATAGTGGATTTTGAAAACTTAAGAAACAATTGAAAGATTGAGATCTGAGGGTGCGAATGGCAGAGAGAATTGAAAGGGAGAGATTGTTTGTGCGAGAGGGTGAGATTGGTGAATCAAGAGTGGCGAATGTGCATTGGTAATGGGGGGTTTAGGCGAGGATGCCTTCTCCCCGTCGTTGCCATCACCTCTTGCCATCACTAACGTCATTGTCACCATACCGAGTGAGAATCGCCTGCTCCAGGGGTCAATCAGCATCGAGATTAAAATCGAGGAAAGGGAAAAGTCCTGTCGAGAGAGAGAAATTTGCGAAATTTTTCAGAGTGCAGGAGCAAGGGTACCGTCGGAGAAGGAAACTGAGGGAGCACAACACCGGGAAGGACCAGTCGGCGAAGGTGGCGGCAGGAGGGAGAGGTGACTCGCCGCCGAAATGCACCAGGTGCCGAATCGTCCTGGTCTTACTCTCCAAGTCAGATCCTCAACGATCGCAAATCGCAAGGATTTCTCGATCAGAAGTAATAATTCTAGGCTTTCCAGTAAGATTATCATTAGGTCGAATTTGGTGTTGATATCCTTGATTCTCTGGGGTTTGACACTTCCGGTTACTCTGGCGAGGCAAAATCATCATCAGACCTGTCCGGGGTGTCCGCATCAACAGCACGGTCACAATTTGCACAGGAGTGCTAAGGAGTCTGGACCAAGTCCGGATGAGTTTAGACTGGAGGCTATTAAGCATCAAATACTTACTAAATTGGGTCTTAGGAGTAGGCCCGATGTCAATAAGACCTTGGCCAATGTCCCGAGGGACCTGGCGCTTGAGGCGATTCACAGGGTGGATTCGCCGCCCCAGGAATATTCAGGCAGACGGAATAATTACGAAAAAGGAAAGAACAACGGGCATGGAGAGTTTCTTTACAGTGGTGACGAATATTCGTACAGAAATTTTGATCAGACGATGGAGGACATCAATAAGGATGCTGCACCAATCACCACACCCTTCCAGGGTTACGACGATTTTGGCGGAGACGGTCAGGAACCTCAGGAGGAAATGGACGACTTCTACGCCAGGACGTCGGAGATTATCACTTTTGCGGAACCCGGTACGTTTTATCTTTTCCCCGATCATGCACACACTTTTTATTCTCAGGAACATTTCGAACCTTTTTCTTCTCAACTAAAACATTTCTCTACAAATGATGCCAGTTTTCTTGTTCCACAGCACAAGTATCTTTAATCTTAAACAAACGATATTTACTATCAATTTAATCCTTGTTTTATTAAATTTAATTGTAATAGTGAGTTTATAAAATTGTGATCTAAATCAATATTACCTTGTTCTCAGTTTAAATATAACTCTTATGATAATCATAATTAGGACAATTGATTATTAGAAATTATAATTACCATTAATTACGATTACCATTAATTACAATTATCATTAATTACAATTACCATTAATTACAATTACCATTAATTACAATTACCATTAATTACAATTACCATTAATTACAGTTGCCATTAATTATTAGTACAATTAATTGTGACCATTGATAATTGTAACTACTATTAATCGTTACCACTATTAATCATTACCATTATTAATCGTTACGTTAATAATTACTAACACAATTAATTACTACTAAGATTAATTATTACTACTATTAATTACTACTCTCGATATACGATAATCACCTGTACGAGAATGAACATCGTTTGCTTCTCAACAATCGGTGACGATTTGACGAAGGATACGTAAAATTTGAATAATTGCTATAACCATAGGGATTTTATCATTTTTAAAACAATTTTATAGCGTCCTGAAGACACATCTTTTTGAAAGTTGAAACAACGTTTTTAAGAGCTGACATCAAACTTTGAAGTTGATTTAAACTCACGATTTGAAAGATAATGAGAAATCGTAATTGTCATAAAACTGTTGAAGAATGTAAAATGATTTTCTGCAAAACCATTTCGAATAGAATTTCAAAATTAAAGAAAGACATTTTGTTAAATCGTTTCACAACATTTCAACGTTTATAAACGTATAGAAATATTTCGCATGACAATGATACTCTTGTATGGACAAACTTTTATCAAGAGTTTTGCTTGAAACCCGATGAACCCGATTAAAACTTTTTTAGTTTATTTCGTATCTTTTTTTTATTCCATTTGATTTGCGACAATTTTAAAATAAAAAGAAATATTGAAAATCGTTAAATAGTTTTTAAAACTTTGCAAATTTCGCACTTGCGAGTTTTATTAGAAACTTGAAAGAGAGATACGAGTGTTTTTCGAGTCAATTCTAAAATAAAGGAATCGAATTCTTCTAGTCAATGATCGAGTTGGCTCTTTGGATTCGGTGTTTGAACCAGAAATGAAGAAATCTTGTTCAACTTTTTATGTGCAAACATTTGAGAGCTACAACTTTTATGACGTCTTTTTTATTGCAAAATATATATGCAAAAATATTCTTCAATAGAAATTATGTCATTCGATAATATGTATACAATGTTGTATTTTTAATTCTGTCACATAGTGTAAAGTACCGCCCTTGTATTTACAAAAGTTAGCATAGAGCTCAATTTGTCTATAAGATATAAAAAAAGCAATAGCCTGGCCTATTACTAACTGCGTGATTCTCACACTTAGACCACAAGTAATTCCGATACTGCATTTACGCTTATCAAAACTCAATATTTGCTATATTTTTCCAAATCTTGAACATTTTTTCCTGACATCACGTAATTTTAATTACGATCCAATAATCGTTTCAATCGGTTGTAAATATTTTTTCTACTATTCTTTTTTATTTTTTACAAGATTTTAAAGAAGTTACTAAAGTATGAATTTTAACTCTTATTAGTAGAAGTTGTTCAAACTTAAAATTCGCAATTTGTCCTCCATAATGCATCCGCTGTTTTCAGTATTGAAAATCAAAAATTAATTTGATTAATGAATTGCTTCCTGTACTCTCTATAAAATGTAAATTGTACCATATAAATTTGCAAATAGTACTTTATAAAACACAACAAATTTATTTAATTATTCCTCTTCGCGATAAAAAAAAAGACATTTATGTATACTGAAAAAAAAATTTAATTAAAATTTTAAGTATTGAAATTTTTGTTGAACTTATAGAAATTATAAACAAAATTTCTTTCTTTGGTAATATCTCGTTTTCAGGTAAATTTTAAATGTTCTAAAGAAAGGAAATTATTTCTATAAGAATTATAATATTCATAGAAAAATTCCTTTTGTTTGAGAAAAATTAATAACGAATCTTTATTCAAGTTGAAACTATCATCAAATATAACCCATAATCATTTGCTTTATATTTAAGGAAATATCACTTTTTCAAAGAAATATAGCGGAAAAAGATAGAATTGAAATTGACATTGAAATGCAATTTTTTTATTTATTTGTATTACACAAAATAGGACTCAATGATTCTTTTCAAATTTTTTCATAAAGTGGTTTAAAAGTTATTAATTTTTTAAATATAAAATTTCTTTGGATTCTCGTAACTTCTTTAAAAACCAATCAATCTTAAATTATTTTTTTCAAATTGTTTATTTTTAACTGAACTTTTCCAAAATTTGGTGCAAGTAATTTTTCAAAAATTATTTATTTGATTGTAATTTACAGCATAAAATCTTTTTTAAAAAACTGTTTGAGTCCTTCAATTTTTTTAAAAAATTTTCAATAAAGTTACTTCCTTTCACATAAATTTCAAACATAGTTTCGTCGTGGGGAAATAATTCTTTCTATTTTTTTAGAATTTTGTATAATTACTGAATTTAACATTTTTTAATAAATAAAGGTTTTAGGCCTATTGTTTCACATAATAATTATTTTATCTATCAAAAAATTATTTTTCTTTTTTTAACGTTTTAGCAGCTGTCGCTACCCTTAAAAAGTTTCCCAATCTAAAGAGTTTACTTTTCTCTTATTTTGAGGACACATTATTTTAATATTATAAAAAGTATAAATTTAATAAAATATGAAAGTTTTAATTTAAAAGCAAATTTAAATAATTATTTTATATTATTTAATATTGATAATTAAAACTAATAAAGATATATAATGTTGGTTTGTATTTATCAATCATTATTTTTTTATTTAGTATTTATTAGTATTTGCTAATCTAGCCGTTAAATAGCGGAGCACTGATGTTTTTCAGCATTTAAATTATTTTGACTTATCTTAGGGATGAAAATGGACAACGAGAAATAGAATTTTGATTAATCCGAGTGTCATCCAGGGAAAAGTATTTTCTCCCTTCTTTCAGAATTTTTACAACTTGTAAAAATCTACTTTTAACTGAAATATGATTTATAATATTAACAAATAAATACAAATAGCGTGAAAGTAATAAATCTGCATTTGGGTCAAGCAGAAGACTATTATCATCCGTAATATTTTTAATTTTTTTTTAAAAAGTGCTTCAAAAGTTATGAATTTTAAAATTTTTTATTTTTTTTATGTTCATTATTTTTTTAAAATTCATCAATTTTGTAATTCTGAAAATTTTTCAAAAAATATCTCAGGAACCAAACAGTTTTAAAAAACGGTTTTATGCTGTAAATAACAAAAAATCAAGTAAATAATTTTGAAAGAATTTCTTGCATCATATTTTGAAAAGTTCAGTTAAAAACATAATTAAAAAAAATAATTTAAAATTGATTAATTTTTAATTAAGTTATGAGAATCTAAAAAAAGAAAAAATCTAAATTCAAAATTTTGATAATTCATAACTTTTGAATCACTTTATGAAATTTATTTTTAAAAATCATGGAGTCCTATTTTGTGTAATAAAAATAAATACAAAAATTCGAGGCAAATCAAAAATGTGAATTTCAATTATATGTGAGTTCGTGTAGAATGCCCCATATGTAAAATCACAATACCTTGATAAAAAGCCAGTTTATTATTCAATGTCTAGTTGTTACTTACATCAATAATCTATTTTTTTATTACGCAATTGTCAAATAGATTTAGCACCTTTTTCCACTATCTCAATTTTGGAAAAGTGATATTTACTTAAATGTACTCTCTAAAACTGAAACAGTAGAAATCTACTATTTCACAGTGAAAACTGAACAACCAATTTATTTTGTAAAAATCTACTGAAAAACAGTAAAATTCTACTGTAAATTAGTGAAAAATTTACAAATTCTACAGTAGAATTTCACTGTGAATCAGTAGAATTTAACTGATAAGCAGTTGAAATTTACTAATTGAATTAGTTGCTCAGTTTTAGGTCTGCAAATTTTTCTGAGCATCGTATTTGCATTGGATTTTTGATGCCCAGAAAAATTTGTAAAGAAGGCATTCATGCATTTTTTTAAATTAATTTTTATTGATTCTTTCTGGACAGACCATTTTGACATTTTATGAATATCTACTAGTAATAATGTATTCATTTAATTGAAAAAAAGTATCGTTTTCAGCCCATTTTTGGTTGGAACCGTTTACATGTGTCAATTTGGACTGATTTTAAGACCAAAAAATAATTTAGTCTTGTTTTAAGTCACAAAATTAACTGATTGTGTAAACGGTTTAAGGCTTTATTTTTTCTGTGCATTTTAAAAGAAAAACAGCACACTTTTGGTTATACGTGTCACGTGACAACTGACATCATTTTCCATCGGAATCACCTTTTCCATTGCCCATAAAATGAATAAATTGTCAAATTTTTTTAATTTCAAATTTATGGTTATAAAATGAACTTTCTGAATATAAAATATAATTTTGTAAGTTCAGAGTTTATAAAATTGGCCAATAAAGATTAAATAGAGAAGGATGGAATGGAAATGAAAAGGTATGAATCCTGGTATGAGAAGTTAACGGACGTCGCGTGCATACATGACCACACGTCTCAAGCCACGTGGCCTGTACTCATGGGTGTCGCATCGCCGGTCTATAGTTCAGTAACTCTAAGTTTAACAACAAGGGTAATAGAACCCAAGGTAGAAATGTAATGTTACCGCACGCTCTGTGGCATTTGCTACGATTCGCCACGGTAAAATTAATGAGAAAGACGTTCTCTGTTTTTTATCACCCTCAACCAGTGAAACCAATCCCCGGCTTTGAGTGTCCCCTATACATATGTATTAGTTTACGAGTGAGACCTCGAGCCAATGCCATCTCCGTTGCATTCTCAGAAAGAAACTTCCATTCTCACTAACTAAATCAATCGTCTTGTTACCCCTTCTCATACATTAATCACAATCTTCACCATTATTTTTGCAATCACCTAAGTGACTACATTCTATCCGTCTTTAATTTCCTTTTATTTTATTTACCCCTCTGCATAAAAATTAAGCAAAAAATCGGACAAGCTCGACCCAAAGCCGAAGAGTTGCGTACCGCATTTGTCCAATCTATAAGAAAAAGACATGGCATAGTAACATCGAAAATATCGATAGAAACTCGAAATAATTGACAACACTCGAAATAATCGACAACAATCGATTATGTCGAATTTCCAAACAGAAATTTTGTATTTATTAACTGCAGTTCGCTTAATTAAATCTGCTCTCAAACTTTGTCCATCAATTTTGTTCTTAGTATCCTGTCTTATGAAAAAACGTTAAAATTATTAACAATCCACACTCGGATAAAGTCACCTTTTGTGGTAGTTATTAATTAGAGTACACGAAATATGCTTATGAACGCGTTTTACTTAAGCCGATGTTCTTTTAAGAAAAATAACGTACTTTATGATGAAAAGTGCCTTGTGTCTAGAAGAAATTCTCAGTATCCTGGCATATATTTTTTAACATTTTTGAAAACAATTTTTAACCTTTTTTAAGCTTCTTTGTTTTGTGAGGTGTAGATTGACGGGACAAATGAAATAGAACTGGTGGATTTTTTATTTAACATAAAATTCCCATTTCTTAGACGAAAACTGACGAAATTCTCAGTATCCTGGTCTCAGTATCCTGGCACTTTCAAAGACAATATTTACGTAAATTGAAGAGTAAAGTTCAAAATAATGTAGAATCAACAATTCTCAACCGATTTTCGATTTTTTGGTCTTAAATTGATCAAAGTTGTTTTTAATATTTGATATAAGAGTACTCTTACGGATAACTAAAAATGTTTAAAATGTTGTCATATATTTTTAATTA
>WNHD01005344.1:0-12792 GCA_011057455.1 Ganaspis sp. Gsp50 | reverse complement strand
AAATTAACTTGAATTTATTGCATTTTCTTAATACATACATACAATTAAATATTAGTATCTTTCGAAAAACAATTGAAAGTAAAAACGTACAACTTCAGGCGTGGACAGACAAAATTAAGAAGATTATTATATATAATTTTTGTTATTAATTTTTCTTTTTTTCATTCATTTCTTTTTAAATTTTATTTATTTATTTTTGTTATTAATTTTTCTTTTTTTCATTCATTTTTGCTTCCTTATGGAGGAAGCAATCGTGACAATTTTTTTAAACTCTTGTTTATTGCTGCCCAATAGAGGAAGTTTTGTTTTATTATTTTATTTATTTTTACCTCTTTTCCATTGTGGGTCCACTTGACGCTCGGAGCTGGTTTTCCTACAGTCTTGACTTCCATTTTTGCAGGGAATCCTTCGACAACAGTGAGTGGCTGTATTGTTCCCATGAAAGCTGGTTTCTTTTCAAGCTCTTCAACTTCCACATTAGCGGTTCCTGTAATCTCGCCAAGATCATTGGATACAACCAGAGAATACACTCCAGCGTCTTCCGGTCGCAGTTTATCGATTATCAAACCAATCAATCCATTCGGCTCGTTCACGAAGTTTATTTCCTTCGACGGTCTGATCGGAAAACCGTCCTTCAGCCACTGAAGTTGTGGATTCGGGAAAGCGTCCACTCTCGCTTCCAGTTTCAGAGGTTGACCCACCAAAGCCTTCGCGTCTTCCAAGTTCTTCGAAAACGACGGTTTCCTCGCCGCGGCTGCCAATCGACGAATAAAAATTAATTGAAGTAACAAATTGAACATTGTACAAAATTGAATACAAATTCAACAAACATTGTACAAAATTGAATACAAATTCAACAAACATTGTACAAAATTGAATACAAATTGAGCAAAGTTGAATACAAAAATTGTACATAATTGAATAAAATACAAATACAAATTACACGAAAGTGCATGAAAGAACAATCAGGATTTTTCGGATCGACAGCAAATTCCAAAGACTCACGTTTGACAGCAACAGCGCAAAGGGAGACTTCCTCTCCTCCGGAATTTTTGCCGACGACTTTGTAGGCTCCACAGTCGGTGGGAACGACACTGTCGATTGAGAGCTTCATCACACCATCGGGAAGTTTGTCAATTTTTATGTGACCATCAGGTTTGATTTCCTCTCCGTCTTTGTACCATTTGACGACGGGAATGGGACTTCCGTCGACGTGGGACACGAGTTCAAGAGGCTGTCCTTCATCGATATTTAAAGATTTCGGAAGAGAAGCGAAGAATTTTGGAGGGAATCTGGTCAGGGAGAGTTCGGCTGTTGTTTGACTGCTTCCAACGAAATTTTTAGCATTCACTGTTATCGTGCCAGCGTCGCTTTCGGCGAAGCGATCAATTTTATAAGCACTGATCACTTCATTGCCTTCAACAGTTGTAGTGATTTTGTGTCGAGCGTCATTTTCAATCTCCACACCATCTTTCAGCCACTGCACTTCCGGTCGCGGATATCCGGTAACTCGAATCTCGGTTTCATAATTGTTCTGATCTCGAACCGTGTCCTTCTTCAGTTCTTTTGTGAATACTGGTGCTTCGGCTGAAAATGAACAATTATTTTTCATGTCTTTCTTTCTTGATTATGGTATCTAGAGTTATGGGTTTTAAACTTTTGTTATAAGAATTGTGGAAACGAATGTGAACAAGAAGATGTAATTATAAAAATATAATGTAGTAAAAATAATGTAGTAAAAATAATGTAGTAAAAATAATGTAGTAAAAATAATGTAGTAAAAAAATTATAAAAATATAATGTAGTAAAAATAATGTAGTAAAAATAATGTAGTAAAAATAATGTAGTAAAAATAATGTAGTAAAAATAAAGTAGTAAAAATAAACTAACGTAGTAAAAAGAAAATGAAAAAATATTGAAGCTTACTGTAGGGGGTTAAGTCGGCTACGGCTGTTGCTTCTCCAAATTCGTTTATGGCGACTACTTTATAAGGACCAGCGTCGTCCATTTCAACTTTCTTGATAATGAGTTTATAACTCTTTTTCTTGTGATCTTCTTCAAAATCGAATCGATCGTCTTCTCCCAAATCTTTATCGTTTCTTACCCAGTAGACGTCTGGTTTCGGATTTGCTTTAATGATTATTTCCCATTCGGCCTTTTCTCCAACTGGAGGATTGATGTCTTTGAATTCTTCGATTATTGGACGTATCAGAAGATCTAGATCAGCCTGAAAAGAATAAAAATTTATATGTGAATTATACGTTCATAAAATTTGATTTTCTATTTTGAAACTAATTTTTTAAACTCTAGACTCTTATGTATTTTGGATTGAAGAAATAATAGAAAATTGAAGAAATAGAAGAATGCAGTTGAAAAAATAATAGAAGAACAAAATTGAAGAAATAATAGAAGAACGTAATTAAAGAAATAATAGAAGAACAAAATTGAAGAAATAAAAAAAGAACGTAACTACAGAATCAATAGAAGAACAAAATTGAAGACGTAATTGAAGAAATAATAAAAGAACGTAATTGAAGAAATAATAAAAGAACGTAATTGAAGAAATAATAAAAGAACGTAATTGAAGAAAGAATAGAGGAACGTAATTAAACAATAGAAGAGCATAATTGAAAAAATAGAAGAAGAATAATTATTTACACTTGATTCGGCTTCACCATTCTTGTTCTTGACTTTAATAGTGTATTTACCGACGTCATCTACATCACAATTATCCATTTTAAGAGTGTAGGTACATTCTTTTAATCCATCCTCAATCGGTTCACTGCGAACTGACGCTTCGTATCTTTCTTCGTCCACTGGAATTTCTTCTCCCAAGTGGTACCTTTAAAAAATGGTTGTTTTAAAAAATAGTTCTTTAAAGAAGAAAATTTGTTTAGAAATGAATCGTTTATAAAAGTGTATAAAGAGAAAATATATTTAAAAAAGAGTAATTTATAAAAGAACATTTCTTCAAAAAATAACAGTTGTTTGAAAAATACTAGTTTACAAGAATTTTTGAAAAATGGAATAGTTGTTTAAAAGAGAATATTTTTTTGAGTAAGAAAAGTTGTTTAGAAAGAAACTTTGTTCAAACAAGAATAGTTTAAAAAGAAAGTTGTTTAGAAAGAAACTTTGTTCAAAAAAGAATAGTTTAAAAAGAAAGTTGTTTAAAAAGAAAATTGTTTAGAAAGAAACTTTGTTCAAACAAGAATAGTTTAAAAAGAAAATTGCTTAGAAAGAAACTTTGTTCAAGAAAGAATAGTTTAAAAAGAAAGTTGTTTAGAAAGAAACTTTGTTCAAAAAAGAATAGTTTAAAAATAAAGTTGTTAAAAAAGAAAGTTTCATAAAAAACAACAGTTTGAAACAGAAAAATTGTGTCAAAAGAAAAAATTGTGTCGAAAGAAAAAATTGATAGAAAACCTATAGCGTGAAAAAAAAGTTGTTTAAAAACAACTTTTTATTATTAATAACTTCTTTATTTAAAGAATTTATTTATTTATTTAGTTTAAAAAGAAAGTCGTTAAAAATAAAAGTTGACCAAAAAGCAATAGATTCAAAAAGGAAAATTGTTTAAAATCGAATAGTTGAGAAAGAAAGTTGTTAAAAAAACCGTTAAAAAACTTTCTAAAAAAAAATACTGCTTTGTCTTATTAATAATTTTTGAAAATTTTACCAAGTTGCAACTGGAACGGGTTCTCCAGTGACGACGGCTTTCCAAGTTCCGGTTGTATGCTGAGCCACATCGACATCTCCCAAAGGACGAACAAATCTGGGTTTTCGAAGATCTTCAACTGGCAGGACCAGTAAAACTCCGTCGACGGTTTTTTCACCCAATTTATTTGTGAAAATGCACGAGTAACAACCAGCATCCTCCATCTCTGCTTTCTTTATTGACAATTGGAAAGTATCTCCAACATTGGTGTATTTAATCCTATCACTAGTCTTGAGGGGATTTGCATCCTTGAACCACTTCGCTTCCGGTCTTGGCAAAGCTGTTGCCCTAATCTCAAAGCTCACGTTCTGGGTTTCGAAAATTTCCTTATCTTCCAAAGTAGAACTGATGATCGTTGGGGAAGCTGGAGTCAAAACGAATTGTTAACAATCTTTCCGAAATTGTGTTTATTTATTTATTAATTTATTTCTTTATTCATTTGTTTAGAGATTTATTTAGAAATTTATTTAGTTTATTTAGAAATTTATTTAGTTTATTTAGAAATTTATTTAGTTTATTTAGAAATTTATATAGTTCATTTAAAAATTTATTTAGTTTATTTAGAAATTTATTTAGTTCATTAAAAAATTTATTTAGTTTATTTAAAAATTTATTTAGTTTATTTAGAAATTTATTTAGTTCATTTAGAAATTTATTTAGTTCATTGAGAAATTTATTTTTATTTAGAAATTGATTCAGAAATTATATAAATAAATTTTGTTATTAACTATTTATAAAAAAACTTTTAAAAAAATGTTTAGAAAGTCTTAGAAAACTGAAATTAAGAGTTAAAAGAAAGAGAAGAGACAATAGTTTTTTAAAAATTAAGAATTAAAAAACCAGTTAAAAATAAATTAATTAAAAATAAATGAATTAAAACATTAATTTCATCAAAATTAAAATTAAAAGAAAAACTATTTTGAAAATTCTAATTAAGAAATACGTTTTTAAAATACAAGCTTCTTCATTGAAGAATAAAAATTGGTTTCTTTTTTTTACTTACCGTTTAAGAAGTAGGACGATTTTGAGTTGAGCTGACTTTGTGTTTTCATGCAAGCAAAGCTTAATTACGACACAAGGATAATAGTTTTTAATTAGGTAATAACAAGTGCATGATTTATGGAAACAATAAATTAGAAAGTGCTTGAGAAAAATTAGAAAGTGCTTGAGAAAAATTAGGAAGTTTGTGAATAATTCTCGATATGATGATTCTTTTAAAATTATTATTCTAGATATTCTAATTCTCTTTAGATTCTTTCAATTTTCTGATTACTTTTGAAATTTTTTGGATTGTTATTCTGGGTATTTTATTGTTTTTTTACATTCTTTGAATTAATATCCCAGATCTCGTAATTATTTTTGAAATTTTTGAATTGCTGTTCTAGATGTTCTAATTGCTTTCAAATTCGTTGAGTTTACATTAGATTTAAAAGAATTACATTAGAATTACATTAAAATTACTGCTTTGTCTTATTAATATTTTTAAGATAGATTTTTTTTAGATTTAATTATTTTCGAGATTTCTTGAATTGCTATTCTCGATAATTATTTTAGCTCTAATGGTTGAATTTTTTTTTAGAAATTATGTCAATTCAAATTTACTGTAATTCTTTTCAACTCAGTTTTTCATTAAAATACAATTTTCAATTTTCTTTTTTTAAAAATATAATCATTCAATAAAAAAATATAATCATTAACGCCTACTTCGTTATCAAAAATATCATTAATTTCCAATTCCGCTTTTTAAAGATGCAATCATCAATTTTCAACCCAGCTTTTCAAAAATAAATTTGTCAACTTCTACTCTGTTTTCTAAAAATTCAATCATCAACTTCTACTTTGCTTTTTACAAATACAATCATCAATTTCCAATTTCGTTTCTTAAAAATACAATCATCAATTTCCAATTTCGGTTCCTAAAAATACAGTCCTCAATTTAAATTCCGTTTTTCAAAAATAAATCACGAATCTCCAAATTCAGTTATAAAAAATAATCAACTTCCGAATCCATCTCATTGTCAATAAACAAACAAAAATCATATCGCATGCAAAAAGCCGAGTTTGTTTAAAAAGCCGAGATCAATTTCATCGAGGCGGAAATGCCTTGAACCTCGTCTTACCCGATTTCTCCCTATCTCCAGTTTGATCAAGAATCTCATCAAGAACACTTCTCTGCCTTTTAATTCTCTCGAACAATTTTTCCATCTCTTCATCAACCTCTTCTTCACCATTCTTCACCCCCTTCTGAGAATTCTCCCTCGACAATTCTCTAACCGATTTTCTCGATTCCGTCGAATTGAATCTCTCCAGCTTGGAAGATTGTCTAGAAAATCTGCTCCCTTCTTGATCATCATCAATACACGAATTCTGCCCAGAGATTCCATTCTCAACCTTGACAGAATTCTGTCTAGAACTCTTTCTCGAAAATTCATCAATCACTGGACTTTGAGGCTCGTCAATCGACTCAGATTTTATTGATCTTCTTCTGCTTTGAAGCGATTCTTCTTTCTCTGGAGTCTTTGCTTCTTCGAGTTTCGTTGAATCAGCTTTTGTTGAATCAGCTTTCGTTGAATCAGCTTTTGTTGAATCAGCTTTTGTTGATTCAGCTTTCGTTGAATCAGCTTTCGTTGATTCAGCTTTCGTTGATTCAGCTTTAGTCGATTCAGCTTTCGTTGATTCAACTTTCATTGATTCAACTTTCGACGAATTCTCTCGACTATATTCAACCTTGACGGACT
Source organism: Ganaspis sp. Gsp50 (assembly GCA_011057455.1). Taxonomy (NCBI): domain Eukaryota; kingdom Metazoa; phylum Arthropoda; class Insecta; order Hymenoptera; family Figitidae; genus Ganaspis; species Ganaspis sp. Gsp50. Next base: position 6,342 of record WNHD01005344.1, on the reverse strand, counting down.
TTTCTTTCGAAAATACGCTCTCTTCGATCAACGGAGTTTGTGCTTCAGCAGCTTCGATCGAATCAGTTCTGACAGAACTTTGGCGACTGTATTTAGTCTCAACTTTCACGGATTTTTCTTTAGAAAACATGCTCTCTTCAACCACTGGAGTCTGCAACTCCGGAGATTCAAGAACTTCCGTCTTAATAGAGCTTTTCCTTGAATGAGAGCTTTCCACAGAAAAACTCTTCTCGAAAGATTTTTTTCTTTCCAAAGATTCTTTCTTTTCCAAAAATTCTTTTCCTTTCAAAGATTCTTTCTTTTCCAAAGATTTGTTCTTTTCCGGTGATTCGGACAACGATTCCTCGATCGATTGTTCTTCGATGATGGTCTGGGAGAGGAGAATGGCTTTTTTGCGATCCTCGAAGCGGTCTTCAGTTTTCGGGTGGAGGTTGTAGACCTCGTCGCAGGATCCGTTGATGAATTTCTGATCCTCTGAGAATTCTGCGTGAAGGTCGTCTGCACTGACGTCGCGGGAAAGGGCCTTCATGGTTGATTCGTCGTCGGAAACGGAGACGATGGAAATGCCTCGATTAACATGGAGTTTGGTTTTGTTATCATCACCCTCGGAGTACTCTTCGATGAGGACTCCATTCTGGGGCTTTGAGCCGTCTTCCTGATGAATCGTGTAGCTGTAAGAAGCAATCTCTTCAACTCGAGGACCCTCAGAGTGTATCTCTTGACACTCGACCTTGGTCGAGGTCATTTTGTGGATCGTGTGTCTCTCATCAGGACCTGCGAAGGCTCTTCTAAATCACTATTTTTCTACGACTTTTACTAATTGAAGCTTTCGGCAGGAGAAGCGATTTTTTGGGGATTAGGCAGCGCGGTAAAAACGTTTTTTGAAGAAAAGAAGAAAAAGGGAGGAGTGAAAGAAGAAAAAATGTAAATAAAAGAGGAAAAATGAAAAGGAAAAAGGAAAGAAGAAAGGAAAGAAGAAAGGGAAGAAGAAAGAGAAGAAAAAAGGGAAAGAAAAAAAGGAAAGGTTAAAAGGAAAAGAAAAACAGGAAAGAAAAAATGTAAAAAAAGAAGGAAAAGAAAAAAGGGAAAGAAAAAAGGGAAAGAAAAAAGGGAAAGAAAAAAGGGAAAGAAAAATATGGAAAGAAAAACAGGACAGGAAAAATAAAAAAGAAGGGAAAGAAAAAGGGAAAGAAAAACAGGAAAGGAAAAATAGAAAAGAAGGGAAAGAAAAAAAGGGGGAAAAAATATGGAAAGAAAAACAGGAAAGGAAAAATAGAAGAGAAGGGAAAGAAAAAGGGAAAGAAAAATATGGAAAGAAAAACAGGAAAGGAAAAATAGAAAAGAAGGGAAAGAAAAACAGGAAAGAAAAAATGGAAAAAAAGAAGGAAAAGAAAAAAGGGAAAGAAAAAAGGGAAAGAAAAATATGGAAAGAAAAAAGGGAAAGAAAAATATGGAAAGAAAAACAGGAAAGGAAAAAAGGAAAAGAAAAAACGAAATAAAATGAAAAGAAAAGATGGAAGAAAAAAAAAGAAGAAAAAATAAAACAAAAAAAAACAAAAAACATAAAAAAGAAGAGAAGTAAAAGAAAAAAAGAAATGAAAAAGCGATATTAAGTAAAAAAATGCGGTCCAGTTGAGATGATACATTCGAAGCAACTGCAGAAGCGTGAGTGTACAAAGCTGTGTGAATTTGTGTTTTAGGAATTACCAGGATTTAGAAAAAAAATTCTAAATTCTGGATTCAAGCAACCAAATTTAAAATGTTTAATCAGCAAAATAAAATACTGCCAAGTGCTCATTACTTAAGTAATAAATTGTAATCAATCTTCGAGATAGCTAAGAAGAAATTAAATAAAGAAAAGTTAATTGAAAATAATAATAATATTTGTTAAGAAAATAAAATTAATCGCACAATGTAAATGAGTCAATAAATTCATAAAAGAAATGCTTCACAAATATTTTGAAAATTGCTTCAATATTTTGAAAAATGCTTCAATATTTTAAAAAATGCTTCGAAAAAAATAAATGTAAATAAATGTGTCAATAAACAAAATCAATATAAATAAACAATGGTGTCAATAAATAATAATTGTAAACAAAGAATTGCGTCAATAAATAATTAATATTAATAAATAATTGCGTGAATAAATAAATGCGAATAAAAGCTTTAAAAAAAACTTATTTCAGAAAGTGAAAAATTCTTCTATTGCGTGTGAAAAGCAATAAATAAAAAAGAAGGCGAATAAATTATATGAATAAATAGGGAATTTGATGCGACAATAAATTAATAAAACAAAAAATTCATTTTTGCATATTACGAGTACTATTTTGCACTACTGTGCGCTAAAGAATACTATTTGTTTCCTCGAGTGCGCTAAAAATACTTCTGCAATCTCAAGTGTGCTAAAAGTACTAAAAAGTGTGCTAAAAAGTACTTTTTGCAACTTCGAGGGCGCTAAAAGTACTTTCTACAACCTCAAGTGCGCTAAAAAGTATTTTTTTACGCTGAAAGTATTTTTTAGCGCACTCGAAGTTGCAAAAAGTACTTTTTGTACACTTGAAGTTGTAAAAAGTACTTTTTGCGCACTCGAGTATGTAGAAAGTATTTCTAGCGCACTTGAGGTTGTAAAAAGTACTTTCAACGCACTCGAGGGTACAAAAAATATTCTTCAGCTCACTCGAGAATGCAAAAAGTACTTTTAGCACACTCGAAGTTGAAAAAACACATCTTACAAACTGAAGTGCGCTAAGAGTACTTTTTATATCATTTAGTGTTCTAAAAAGTACTTTTTACATCCCCTAATGTGCTAAAAAGTACTTTTACATCCCCTAGTGTGTTAAAAAGTACTTTTTACATTCCCTAATGTGCTAAAAAGTACTTTACATCCCCTAGTGTGTTAAAAAGTACTTTTTACATCCCCTAGTGTGCTAAAAAGTACTTTTTACATCCCCCAGTGAGCTACAAGTCGAATTTTTAGCACATAATACCAAAAAAAAATAATAATCTTAAAAATAATTAAAATTCAAGTAAACAAAAAAGTAAAGAATAAAGAATTGCAAAAATTCAGTAATAAAAATAGAAGTGAAACTGGCAGTCATAACGCAATAAAATTGAAATTATTAAAAAAAAATTGTATCAATTTGAAAAATGCGGTTGCAGTATATCGAATGTTTTTGATGTGCATGATTTTACCTGTTAAAATAGCCTCATGTGTTGTTGTAGAGGCTACGGAGATGGTAATCTTGTCACCAGCTTCATTGATTACCTCGACCTTCTGTTTTTCCAACTTGACTCGACCTGAATTTATCAGACACAGCTACAACTAAATCTACTAAAGCTAAGCTAGGATTTTTGGTGGATCTATATCGATCGTAACGATTGTTTTTTTCACCACCAGGGTTTTTCTCTATTTACAGTATAATGGGGATATAAATTTTTTCTTTTAATTTTATCTAGTGAAGTTAAAAGTGCGGGATTGTTTGCGAGTCTAAAATTCTTAGCAACTCTACAATTAACAATGAATCGTGAATTATTTACGATTTTTGAAAAAAATGGAGATAAAGGCCATTTTTTAGACGAATTGGATCAGTAAATTGAATTCGCAGTGTCCTGGTAAAAAGAACTTTATTAATAAGTATTGTTACTAATGTTCGCTTAATTTTAAATATTCTTTTATTTACTAACTTTTAATTTTCAAGGACTAATTTCAAAACATTTGATTTACAATTTTTATTTTTTCACTTTTTTAAAAGTTATCGAAAGAACATTTTGGGCTTATTTTTAAAGATTTTTTAAAATTTAGAATATATAAAATATTGATTGTTCAATAATAATTGCAAATAATTATATTAAATGTTCAATATACTTTAATTGAGAATTTAATATTTAATATCTAGATTTTAATTTTAATGTCTAGATAATTATGGTCTATATAGTGTACTTTATATCTTACTTTTATAATCCTAGTTTTGATTGATTGATTTTGAATAATCGGATACCCGAATAATCAATAATTTTATAAATTACAAACTTTTTAATTCAACTCTTTTTACCTGGACATTTTGCACACGATTTTCGGTTTTATCGATTTCTCTACGAGTCCAAAAAAAAAGAGTCAGAAAATTACCTTCAGGTCCTGTTTCTTCAGCTTGTTGCTTTTTAGCTGAAACATCTTCCTCTTTCACTTCTTCAGCAGTTTCTTTCGCTTTCTCGATAATCTCTTCCGTTTTTGCTAAACAACCACAGGTTGCAGTTTGTAAAATAATTTTCAAACGACTAAATAATCTAATTATAAATAATGTATACTATAAATAGTATACAATATAAATAATCACAATATAAAATATAAATAATATAAAATATAAATAATATAAAATATAAATAATATACAATATGAATAATATATGATATAAATAATATTGTTTAAATTAAAGTGTAAAAGAAAATTGGAAACTATGAAAAAATTTTGGACATCAACTTCTCTGAGGCGAAGAAATGTCAAAAAGTAAAAAAAATTGTAACAAACGAATAAAAATGAAAACAAGAAAACAGGAAAACAATGGATAAAAATAATTAAACGAATCAACAATAAGAATAAGTTAACTCAACAATAGGAATAAATTAAACCAACAAGATAAGACTACGATTAAAATTAAATTAATAAGATAACATTAAAAATGAACACAATGAAGAAGGTATGAAGGAATGAATTAAAAAATTAGGTAAAAATAAAAATAAATTTAGAAAAATCTCTAATTAAAGAGTATTTCTAATTAAACAATATTTCCAACCAATGTTAAGGGAAGAATCATAAAAAAATCGTGAGTCACTTTCAAAATAAAACAAATTCAATCTTCAAAAAAAGAAGGGTTTCCAACCTACTTTGATTCCAGCCGGAGTTCCTTGTTGTTCAAGAAAAACAATAATAAATAGAATTTTTTAAAAACTCCTCTAAATATTGCTATGTAGATTTTAATAAACTAGATTAAAAAGTTTATTAAAAGCTTGATTCTATTTGACTTGTAATTAAACACCAAAAAAATCCTCTCACGGTATCAAAACGAAATTTTTCTCAAATTAAATGCAATCTTCTTCAAATTAAATAGAATTCTCTAAATTCAAGAATACTTTTTTTCACTTCAGAGGATTCTGCCTCTCAAATTACACCCAGAGGAAAGATTTATTTGAATTCAATATAATTTATTTGAAACAAATAACCGTATATTTGTCACAGAACCAATTGCATTATTTACTTGCTTTAAATAAATATTTTATTTGGCAGAAATACAATTTTTATTCGAATCAAATAAATTTTTACTTGAATCAAAATAATTTTTACTTGAATCAAATAAACTGTTACTTGAATCAAATAAATTGTTACTTGAATCAAATAAATGTTTACTTGAATCAAATATTTTACTCAAATAAATTATTATTTGAATCAAATAAATTATTATTTGAATCAAATAAATTATTATTTGAATCAAATAAATGTTTACTTGAATCAAATATTTTACTCAAATAAATTATTACTTGAATCAAATAAAATTCTTTCGAAACAAGTAAATAAGTTAGTTGGTTCTGAGCCAAATATACCATTTCTCTGGGTGTAAGGGAATTCCTCTTAGTTTGAGGGACTCGAGTTCTCTAAATCCAAGAATATTTTATCATCTTGAGAAAATTTTTCCACTCAATTAAAGAGGATTCCAGAAACTCGAATCATCTAAAACCAAGAGAAGAAGCCATCTTCTTGAGAAGATACTTCCTCTCAAATGAAGAGGATTCCAGAGACTCGAATCCTCTAAATCCAAGAGTATTTTATCTTGACAAGATTTTTCCTCTCAACTGAAGAGACTCGAATGAACTAAATTCAAGAAAGGAATTCATCATTTGTGGAAGATATTTCCTCTCAAATGAAGAGGATTCCAGAGACTCGAATTATTTTCTCTCAAATGAAGAGGATTCTAGACTCGAATTGTTTCCTCTCAAATGAAGAGGATTCCAGAGACTCGAATTTTTTTCCTCTCGAGTGAAGAAGATTCCGGAGACTCAAAGTTTTTTCCTCTCTAGTGAAAAAAATTTTAAAGACTCCATTTTTCCTCTCAAGTGAAGAAGATTTCAAAGACTCGAATTTTTTCCTCTCAAGTGAAGAAGATTCCAGAGACTTGAATTTTTTTCCTCTCGAGTGAAGAGGATTCCAGAGAATCGAATTTTTTCCTCTCAAGTGAAGAAGATTTCAAAGACTCGAATTTTTTCCTCTCAAGTGAAGAGGATTCCAGAGACTCGAATTGTTTCCTCTCAAATGAAGAGGATTCCAGAGACTCGAATTTTTTTCCTCTCGAG
>WNHD01005343.1:0-10296 GCA_011057455.1 Ganaspis sp. Gsp50 | reverse complement strand
TCAAAGAATTAAAGTGAAAATTCAATGTTATAGTTATTGAATTTCTATAGTTTGTGGTAGTTGACAAACATAATTAACGTCATCACAATTAATATGTATTAGTTTCTCTGTAACTTCAGTTATATTGATTAAGTTTCTTTCATTACTTTTGTTAACTACTTTGAACAAGTGGTGAACAAGATCGTCGAGAATCACATCTAATTTAATTATGGACAAGTAGCATGTTTCGTCAGATTTAATAATATCCTGAATTTGAATAATATCTCCTGAACGCAATTGAAATACAGTGTCATTTCTTTTAGTTGATTGGGTATTTTGAACGCTTTTATAAACAGTTCCATTGAAAATACATTTATTAAATGAATCGCCATCGAGTATTTCATTAGTTGTGGGATTCACAATTTGAACTTCCGAACTTCTGCCTATAAATGTGACACCATAACGACTTCCTATTGCAAATTTTGACAAGGGAGCATTAGAAAAGATTCTTTGACAATATTGTCTAGCAACTTCTGAATGGAAAATATTTCTGGAAGTTTCATATTTATAATCTAAAATTTCAAGTGCTTTTTTGGCCATTTGTTGCTCTGGTTTTTTAGGACCTAAGACATACTGTTTTAATATGTATAAATGGCTTTCAAAACAAAAAGCAGAAGTTGCCCACAGAGGACCAGAACGGCGAACTGATTCCACCATATGTAGTAAAATAGGAACATTGAAGGTAATTGAGTTTGCACCATACAGAATTTCAAATTCCCCAACAAACTGTACCATATTTATTTCACAAGCAAGTAGTTCTTCTGATGTGATTTCTGTTTTTAACAATGTAAAAACAGTATTCACAAGCAATGCGAAATGATTTAAACACTCGTCGGGTAAAACGTTTCTTAAACAAGGTATGCCAAAGAAGAGCAGCCAAGATCTCCATTCTGAAGCTTTCCATTTTGATTTAGAAGAAAACTCTCCCATAACTCGATGAATCTCTTGAACCGTTTCCAGAGCAATTACGATTTCATTAATTTTTTCTATATCATTATGTGATAAAGAGCCATATTTAACCCATATTTCCCACAGATGTTGCACGACACCGAGAAGAACACAGTGCATATATTCTAGAGGAAAACTCCAAACCATATCAAAAAATTGTGTAAGGCTTAAAAAACTGGACTGACTTTTGACTCCGTTAATAAAAGTTCTACGTAGGTCTCTAACATTCCTAATAACAGTGTTTTCTTGACGTAATAAAACAGCCTGAATATCCCTTAAATGAGATTCATGTGATCTGATTTCAAAGTTAGGATTGAAGAGGTATCGAACGTAGTTGGTGTATGTTCCTCTTTCATAACACCAACTACAACCAAAGAAGCCATTATACTGGACTCTGAACTGAAGTATAGCCCTAGCAACGGAATCGGCTACAGTACATAAAATTTTAAATTTAAAATTTATAGTAATATTACCGACTTTTAGATCGATGCCATTTATGTTAATCCGTTCTATTTGCTTTATAAGCTCATCCACAAACGAATTTATTAAATCAGAGTGTGGTTCTTTAGCGACCATCATTACTCCCGACAGTATAATAAATTTCATTCGAAGCTCAACGGGTAATTCGTTAATTTGTATTAAAGCAACCCAAAAATTGTCAGTCCCACTTCGCTTCATGATTGCACCATCGAAGATAATATTAAATATTAAAATTTCATTAGAATTTATAGGATTAACATTCTTATATAATATTCCATCTTGGAAATCTTTAATAGTATTGTTTTCAACATTCAGATTATTTTGTCTCGTATTTAAATCTACTAATGCAGTTTTCACATCTTGAAGCTTAAACAACTGTTCTATTTGCTATTTTAAATCTACCATTAAAATGTATTTTCCATTTCGAGTGGATAAATTGCATCTTGAACCACATTTATCACACAGGCCTTCAGAGTTGTTGCTTTTCTTATCGCTGGTTGAAAGCAATTTTTTTTGCAGGTAGGACAATAAAAGCAAAACGTTAATTTTTTCCCTTCCGTTTCAAATATACGTGAAATCAAATAATTAGATAGTTTTAGATTATCGTAGTCAGGGCCAGCGCATAATTTAAGTAAATTTACTAAGGCTAATCGAGCCTCCATTGATAGGCCAAATCTCAGACTGAAGCCTCTGACCATAGCCATGACGTCTCTGACAGTTAAGTTTGACTGAGGAAATAATACTAAGCTTTCCCAGCGATATCTGGTTTGAGGGTCCTCATCGTCTTCAACATTAAAGTGATTAGGATCTTCGTTATTCAATTGCGGATTGACATCTTCGTTATTAATATTTTCGTTTAAAAAATTATCTTGAGGTGCTGCATTATTTATTTCGTTGATCAATGGTTCATCATGAAGTTCTTGCTCGTTTACGTCATTGTGTTGCAAATTTTGTTCACTCCTTGAACTAATGGAAGAAAGCCGTTCTGTATCTCTCTCATCATCACTTGTTGAAGAAATTGGTTCTACGTCGACTTCTTGGGAAGAGCTGGACTCCGAATCATCGACATCCATTGCTTGAGTACCTAAAAAACATTAAATTTGAAAAATAATTCTAATTATTCTTTCTTAAAAAGCAGTTGGGCCAGTATTTGTTCAAAAAAGAAAAACCTAACAAAAACAATTTGTAATTTTATCGAATTATAATTTTGACTCTTCTAGTATTCAAATTACTCCAAATTATTACTTCCTAAAATTATTATTCAAATAGAATTTTGTATTAGTTGTAAACAATAGAAAATTTTATTAGTTGTAATTTAAACAATATTTTTCTCGAGTCTTATCCAACCGATTTAGTTTTTTAAACTTCAAGCATTTTTTGTCATAAAAAATACTATTAAAATATCATTTTTGTTTAACTTTTGGACATTTTTGTCTATATGTCAAAATATCTTTTTATTTTCTTGGTTACATAAACATAACCAATGGTAATTAGTGAACACTATTTCCGTTTTATCAGGTATTTATATAGATACGAAAAACATAAATAAAAATCTTTTTAAAAAAAATTACAATTATTAAAAGTGGCCAGTTTCTGAATAATCACCCATTTACTCTAAAATGTTAAATGATAAATATTTTAAAAATCAACCCAATGTTAGGATAATTTACTATAAAATAACAGAAAAATTATTTATTTACGTTGCTGTTGTGGAAGAGGTGCTAGTGGATTTTCTATAAATGACTGTGCAATACGACGATTCCATATATTTTCAGTTTGTCTGGATACCATACTTGGCTTGAATCCTGGTCGTAAATATTTCCTGTACACTTTTCTTTCATCATCTGAACTGTCGTTATCCATGTTTTATATATACACCTAGAACACTATATTAATAAATTAAAAAAAAATATTAATCTGGTTATTTTTTTTGAGAAAAAAGAACAAAGCAATTAATATTCTGATCAACACAAAGAATTTTAAAAATTAATTTATATATATTTAAAATTTGTAAAAAAATACGGATAATAACCTTAAAAAGAACATTTTTTAACATAATTTTAATAAAATTAATATATTTGATTTTATTATTAATTAAAACTAAAAGTTTTAAACATCAAAACTAACCTTAAATATATGTATATCTTCTATAAGTTTTAAAATTTATTGGGTTGCATATAAAATTATATTTACCTACTTTTCAAAATTTCAATTTGTATAGTTTAATGCAAGTTTGTATGGTAATTTACAGTAATTATGTCAAAAAAATTAAATTTTTACGCGTACTAAAATTTTGAGCGTTAAACTAACCTCAAAAATTTATTTGTTAAAATTTATAAGATTTGCATTAATAGTACTTAAAGAATATATACATCGATAATTTCATATTTACCTTCGATCGTAATCTTCCAAGATTCTTTTTTATAAAATCAGATCCGAATCGAATAACGTCTCATACACTATATAAAATAATAACAGATAGCAGATACGCAAATACATGTATAATGTATATGGATATCCTCATTGATTGTTGGATTAAGCCGGCCGGTATAATGATGCAAGTTGGTTTTGATATTAATTAAAGTTTTTGTTCGATGTTATGCATTATCTCGACTTGCTTTAATATTACGTTTTGTGAAAACGTGTGTGAGTTGTGTAAATATAAAGAAAAAAGTTAAGAAAAAAGTTAAGAAAAAACATCATAACCTCAAAATGTATTTTTACATTCAATACTTATCTGGAAGTTTAAGAGGTGAAAGAAAAATTGTTTCTAAGTCTGACTTTCGACACCCTCCTTCAGCAGAAACTGGTGATGCAATTATTAATAAAAACAAAAAATATAAAGTGCGTGGAGATGATGAAAAAACTTTCTTTGATGCTGCGATTATATTCTTTGCAGGTAAAGTATTTTTGAAAAAGTATTGATTACAAATATATTTAATAAATGTAGGTATGTTAAATGATGTATATTGTAAATTGTTCTTAAAAAGTTTTAAAATATTAAAATCTTCAAAGAAGATTCATCTAAAAAATATTTATATTTAAACTAGTATAATAGGATCAATTTATTGTGCATGAAAATATTTTCAACACACTAATTTTTGCAAAAGTCTTTTACAGTAATAAAGTCAGTTAAATAATGCATTTCTTAAAAAACAATCTACTATAATTTCATAATAAAATTATTAATAATATTTAATATTCAATTTGTATATATTTTCTTATAAAAAATGGTTTTATGTTGCTTTTCACATTTCAGAGAGTCTTGAAAAATTAAACACAATTATTGAAAAGCAACGACCACAATTAAATCTTAAATATTTACATTCATCTTCATCAGAAGCTGATATTCCACATAAATTAGACGTGAGTAAATCTGTTATGAATTTTTTTAAAAATATGATCTTTTTGTGTTTTTGCTTTGAAATTTTAGTTCTTTGTTTCTCCAATAATTTTTTTAAAATTTGCTTTATTAAAAAATGAAAAAGTATATGTTAAAATTTATTTTAAAAAGTATTAAAATTAATTATTAAATCGGAATATACTGCATGCTTAATCTTATTGTTACCATCAGAATCGTTACTTTGGAATGAATCAACCAATTGAGTATAATTTTATATTAAGATTTATAAATACTGCCAGTTTAGTATTACTTACCTCATATTTTGCTGTTTTTATTTATACAAAACTTTTATCAATAAAATAATAAATTTTTAAAAACATTTCTGTTAATTTACAAAATAGAAAAAACAGGAGAACGATAGGAATCAAGAGATCAAAAGATTAATAGAAGCACAGCAAAAAAAATCACGATCAAAACCAATAATGCAATTTCCGACACCATTAAAAAAACGAAAAGTTGAAATATCAAACTTTAACCAAAAAGAAAGTACTTCAACAAAACTTGCTAATGAAAAAGAAAACAATAGTCCACTAAAAAATTCTAAATCAAATGAAAATACCCCGCCAAAAAAAAATACAACAAAAGAAAACACTTCACCAGAGAATCCTAAATTAAAAGAGAATACTCTACCAGATAATCCTAAAAGAAGTAGAAAGATTCCGAAAAAAAGTGGTGAACCTACTTCTTTCTCTGCAATTAATAAACAATGTGATTCTTCTAATTAAAATAATTTGCAAAAAGGAAATAATACAGTGATCATCAATAACAACCAAATTTCATTGTCCCCGAATTCAATGATAGAATACAATGAAATTATTAACACAGGAAAGAATGAGGTTTTATTTGATTCAAATTCATCAAAAGATGATTCAATAATTGTTGATTGTATGTCATCAGAAGATAACAATACATGTGATCCTAATAACAAACAAAATTCAATTCTTGCGAACTCAACAAAAGAAGAAAATTGTACAGAAATTCTTTTGGACAAAGATTTACCTGTAATGTTCGAATCAGAATTAGTAGGTAAAATAGACACGAGGAATATTTGTACAAACCTTGAGTGTCAATTGCGATTAATGAAAAGTGAAGATACCATTGCATGACTTACAATGTTGCTAAAAGAACAATTAAAAATTGTAGAAGAGCAAAGGATAGAAATAAGAATCGAAACAGAAAGAAATTCTGAGCTTCAGAAGAAAATTGAAAACAGTTTTGATGAATTCCAAGGTATGACAATCATACATTTCATATCACTATTAATAATTTATTATTTATTTCCGTGATTTTTATTGTCATAAAAATACTATATATTTTTTCTTCTATCTTAACATAATATTTATGCTTAAATAACTTCTTTCTATGTTCAGCAAGAATATTTGACCTCAAAGGAAACTCTCAATCAACATCTCATCCTCCTTCTGGATTCGTTCGCTCATCCAATGATAACGTAAGTTTTTTTTATAATAAGCGGTTTTTTTAATTAACCAAAGAATTAAGAGAAATTTCAAAGAATCCACTAAGCATTTTTAATTGTTTGACTATTAAAGCTCAATTTCTTTTCAAATTCGTAATTTAATTTTTCACTGAACAGGGGCATATCATTTTTTTATATGCGAGAACAGTGCCCCCTGTGCAGTAAAAAATTAAATTTAAAATTTGTATTTTAGTTAAAAACGAAAGTTTGTGGTGTATAATTTATGGTTCACATTTTTTTAAATTTAAAATTACATTTTTTACTGAAAAATTGCCACCGTTCACAAGTACAAAAAAAATTATATTCCCTTCTTTGATCCAGCAGCTCAATTGAGTTTTCTTCTTAACTATTAATTCTTTAAAAAAAAGATTTATATAAATATTAGTGATTATTAAACTCTTTGTTTAAATTCATAAAAAGTTATTTTTTAAGACACCATAGTTTCATAAAAAAAAGGTCAAAGTTGCATGTTGCTTTAAATCCCAGACAATTAGTGCACTAACCCAAAACCAAGCGAATAATTTTATATTTGAAATGTTTTATTTTTTAAACTGAATTTGTCATTCAATTTTACTAAAACTTATAAATTGTCTGTAGTTTAATTTCAGATTTATTTTTTATTATATATAAAATAATGGAATTTTAGCAGATATTAGTAGAATGGAAATAAACAAAGCTAAAAGCCATACCTTTTATAGCTAAAACTCTCGTTAGATCAAGTTTTTGAACCGTCCGTTTTGAATTTTTCTGCCTGTTGCTTGGCTTCCCAGAAACAGTTGAATTCTGAAGCTCTGAATGTATAAAAACCATATCACACATTAATTTCACGAATAATGACGTGGATTTCAGCGTACTTGCTTCATTATATTTGTACCTGGACAACCAGATACCTCTACCTAGATGAATCTGAAAATAAAATATGTTCTGAATGTTTTGAATGCACTAAAAGGTCATTAACGTTATAAAGATAAACTGTAGAAAGATTCATTGTTTTTAATTAACAGAGTGTGTTAAGATGCTTGTCAACTTCTATTTTCAAAAAAATAAAAATTCGAAATTCAATTTTTTACTGAACAGGGGCGACAGTTCTCACATACAAGAAAAAATTATATGCCCTTCTTTGATCCGGTAGCCCAATTTAAAACTCAATTGTACAAAATTACCTTTTTTTGAGGCTCGTGAATCACTTTCTCGAGATATACCTTATCCAATTCTCGAGATTTTCCAACTTGCATTAAAATAACCGTCGAAACTAATTTTTGAATTAAAAGAATAGTAGAAATTTCAATTTAGTAAACTAAAACAGTATGTATTTTTGCAAGTTGTAACAAATTTATTTATATTAAACTAAATATTTAAAAATAAATATGCAAAAAGAAAATAAAGAAATAAGGAAAATAACCAATAGCCTGTAAGAGTGTTTATATTGTTATAATTTAACAATAATTGAACATTCTACTTGACATTTTAAATACACAATTTAACTTAAACTTTTTATCTTTTAAAAAACACTATCAATCGTTGCACCGAAAACTGGTGGTGCTAAAAAAATTTGGAACCGATGATTCGCTATAAAAATTATAAAAATTATTATTATTAAAATATAATAAAGTGCTTGAAAATATATTTAATTGCAATTTCAATTTTTTGAGAATCGAGCAAAGTTTGACATTTGTGAGTTATAATTTTAAATGGCTAACTATTTTACTTCTCTTTACTGAAAACTTTGATATTTTATAATGTAAATAAAGATATAAAGATTATTTATATATTATTTCCAATCGTATATAAAAATATTACAGTTTACTATTTATTCCAAAAAATAAAATATGATCCGCGACAATTGGAATACCCTCGGTAATTGGTGCACTTAACCTATATTAAAAATCTCCTTGTTTTGTATTTCATCTTTGTAACAATATGGGATCTTGGAATCTTGAATTTTAGATATAATAAAATATTGGCTAGAAAGCCTAGGGTATTCAGAGGAAGTGGTTGATGTGGAAACCAGCAATGTTAAAACACACATTTCTGCTAAAATTGCTGAATTACAAAGACCTCCAGGTTCAAGTAAGTAAAAATATAATTCTTCACGGAAAAAACTATCCGGTTAAAATAACCCGAATTTTCGTTAGGCCTCACTTAACATTTTTTTCCGGTTAGTTTAACCAGAATTCTGGTTGTTTTAACCGGAATTTTGTTAATTTAACCGGAAAAAAATGTTAAGTGAGACCTAACCAGAATTCCGGTTATTCTAACCTGACAGCTTTTTCCGTGTTCATTAGAATTCATATTTATACGGTTCATTTATTTCTAAATTACATAAATGTTTCTTATATTATAGAACGAAAATCTAAACAGCTCAAAGAAATGATACCAAACGAAACAGATGGTTTTGTCTCGGAGACTCCTGTAGACGATGTACCGGTAGATATGCATTTCGACGATTTACCTTTAAGCGAAAGCGACTAGCTTTCAGTCCGTTAAAAATTTTTTTAAAATTGATTTTTCATTCACTATTTTTTATATGGACGCTTTAATATGCATTTTACGTTTGAAAAGTTTTTTAAAAACTTCAAATTCTTTTGAATATATCACTTTGTGTTATTTCATAATATTTTTTAATAATATTAAGTGTTAAAATCAGATAAACTATCTTCGTAAGTTAAAATTTTTTAATATTTATCGCATTTACTCACCAGCGTACATTATAAATATCTACATGTGTTAAACTAGTTTTGTAAAAGAGAAGTTTCGTTTAAAAGGTTTAATTTATTTTTTTCTAATAAATGTTTTCTAAAAAAGAATAATATGGATGTTAAAAAACTGATTTGTATTTATCCTATTTTCAGATGTACCTTTGTGGAGAACTGGAAAAGTGTGCTTTGGAGATTATTCTTAAATACTAAATATAAAGTAATAATTGATGTAGCATCAATAGATTTTTTTAAATTTACTTTCAGAATTTTACCGGGTAAAATTTCTTATTCAATTTAATTCACTAAATATTTCTTGCTAGTAAAATTAATTTGAATCGAAAATCTTAATTTGCAATCATTGTTTTCAAATAAAGATTGAAAATCAAAAAATATATATTTATAATTTAAAAAGTTAATGATTTTAAACAATAATTGAACAAACACATTGTATAATATTATATTATTTGAAAATTTTTATAATTTGCAAAATAATCTCTAAAGCAATGTCTTTTTTCTACAATAATTCATTTTTCAATAAATATCACTCAAAAAATTTTTAAATAATCCCGCAAACTACAGTGCTGCTACCGTACATACAACAATCAATTGAACACGATTGAGAACAATTGAAAATTTTAAAAAGTCAATCGGCTTCAATTGTAAGAACACGATTAAGAAACACGATTCGGGACAATTCAAAAGTTCCCTTTATTGTTTTTAATTGATTTCAATTGATTTTTTCTAGAAGGGAGGATATTCTGGATAAAATTTTATTTCTTTTATTGCTTTTCTAGATTATACGTTAATTTTATTTATGATTTTATGTTTTCTTTAAAATAATTATGGTAAGTTTTTTTTAAAGAAATGTTGATATCAAATTTTTAGGTTAAGTTTTAACATTCAAATTTGGTTTTAGAAAATATTTTGTTTCACCTGAAGAGGATGCCAACGTTGGTATCGAAACGTCGTGTATGACGAAATATGAAATAAAATTTTATCCAGAATATCCTGATAGTGAATTTTAATTGAGATTTTAATACTGGATGTAAGAAGCTATACTGCCGTACTACTGAAAAACTTAGCTAAACGACATTTTTGTGAAAAATGAGTTTTTGGTATCAATGAACTCGTAAGAAAAAACTGCATCGAGTAGTTGCTATTAAAATTATTTCTCAAAGTTATTTATTGCAAAAATTGTTGATTAAAGATCTTAAAAAATCCATAAAATGAAGAAATACTGGATAAAAACT
>WNHD01005342.1:0-10297 GCA_011057455.1 Ganaspis sp. Gsp50 | reverse complement strand
AATCATGTACTTACAAACCCCTTTAGAGAAAAATTTTTTTTTCTAAAAAATAAAAGCCGCATCTACGCGTTTCTGCCAAGTGGCCGATAACTGGGAGGTTTACCCTAATTAATAAATAAGATTTATAAGACAGTTTTTTCCAGACTATAATAATTTTTTGAATAGAATAATTTAAGTCACTAATGAACCGCCTGTGTAGCTGAGTTGGAAAATGTCTAGGGCTTTGCGGTAGCGGATCGAGGGTTCGCGCCCGTTAGCCATGGGTTTTTTTCAACACGTGAGGTACTTAGAGCAGGAGATTTGACGTTGAGGACTTGTTTGTGTGATATTTCGAGAGTTCGAAATCATACATCCAAGACTCAACTGTCAATAAATCGGCTTTACTCAGTTAAGGTTTTCCGTAGTTTTCCTTAACTTTGGCCAGAAAGGACCAGGTGAATACGAGTAATTTTAATTAAAGTCGGGTATGGACGTAAGCTAGAGGGCAGGGGATGGGAACTTATAGAAAAAAAACTGTGGGGTTAATATTTTAAAAAACCCGAAAGGGTATACATAGATGGATAATAAAAAGAAAAAAAATTATGTCATTAGGATATTTCGGAAGCTTTCTTTACCCTCATTATAATCTTTATTATTTAATTTAAAATACTTGTTTTGAAAAATCTAACCACAAAATTGTTTTAGTATATTTAATATTATCTTTATTTAAAAAAATAAGGTTTAATATCATTACAAAGATCTGAATGTTCATTTCAACGAAAAGTGCTGTTTATTTTTAGTATTTTAAAAATTACTTTTAAAGACAAAAATAAAATCATGTATTGCAAATTTCTGTCAAACAATTTATTCTTCAATTGCGTCTTTGAATTATTTTTAATTAAAATATAAATCACAAAATTTTCTCAATTTCTATCTACAATTACAATTTGATTGAAACAGAGAGAAAATTAACATCGATATGACATTATTTAAGATTAAAATCGTGTAGAATGATATTTATATATCTATAATTATGTCGGTAAGATAAAAATCTACGGGAAGTTACCACTTGGGTTCCAGATGACGTCACACTAGACAGCTATATTGCTAGGATGCTGACGTCTAAAGTGCGCGTGCGTCATAAAAGAACCGCTGAAATTTGGCAACACTGTACTTCTAGTTTTCTGAGAATGTACAATTTTAGCTATAGTATAGTATGTGCATACTGTTGACGAAATCGGATAGTATTACTAATCGGATTATTAATTAAACTTTATTTCACTGCTAAAGTGACTTTCGGTACTAATTTTGTATCGAGGTAATTGATAGTATTGTCGTACTGGTCCTTACATACACCAGAAAATTACAAAAAAAGAATGGCAGGGGATTCAGCAGAAAAACTAGAGAAAGCGACTATACAATGCCTCGATGATCCATCCTGGTTAGGGTTACGCGCACTGAGTATAAAGGTATTAAAATAAAGAAATACTTTTTTTTACATCTGCATGTTTCCAAAAATGTTTTAAAATTATTTTTATCTCACAGGCACTAAAATGACGCTATTTCATACGTCCGCACACGATACTAAAGTAGCTCATTTTGCGCAACTGGTAGACGTGGTTTCTTGTTCTCCCTAGGACGAAAAAGCGGGGTAGAAATGAGTAAAAGAGGCCAAGATGGTTTCATTTTTAACCTGTGACTATTATTTTTAACCTACGTAATATTTTTGACAGCAAGGATAACTTCACCGAAACGGGTAGTACATATTTGTACCGCGTGACCAATCTAATCCGAACGAAAAATAAGCGCGGAATTCAAAATGTCAATTTTAATCATTTTTGTTATTTTCATTTAACAATGCAATTATAATACATTTTTATACATTTAATTCAAATAGAAATTATTTTTTAATAATAAATCATTTTATATAGTTGTAAACAATAAAAATATCAACGTAAATTATAAAATATTAATAATCGCGAAATTAAAAATTAGTTAAATTTGGATGAAAAGCTAAAACAAAATAAATAGTTATTAAAAGCTTAATCAATTTCCATTTAACTCTAAGGTAAAATTAAATTACAATTTATTCTAAATCAATTAATTATCAAGAATTTTAAATAATTTTAAATTTAAATTGAAAATACAATTCTTTGTATTACTTTAAAAGACATTAAAATATTTCAAAGTGTTTAAAAATATTACTATTTTAAGCATTAAATAAAGTATAACAAGATTTTAAAATATTTAAAAAGTATTTAAAATACTACAAAATATTTCCAAATACTTCTCAATGTTTTAAAATATTTTAAAATAGGTACTTCAATATATTTAAAAAAACTTAAAATGTCTTTAAAATATTTCATAGTATTTATAAAAAAATTTAAATACTTTAGACTACTTCAAAATATTTCAAAATACTTAAAATTATTTAAAATATCTTTAAAATATTCTAAAATACTTTAAACTACTTTTAAATACTGTAAAATACTCTAAAATATTTGCAAATACCTCCTAATAGTTCAAAATATTTCAAATTCTTAAAATTGTTTAAAATGTCTTCAAAATATTCTAAAATACTTAAAACTACTTTAAAATACTTTAAAATATTTAAAAACACTGCAAAAGATTTTAAATCATTAAAAAATACTTGAGAATAAGTATTTAAATATACTTACTTCATATTATATTCAAATACTTAAACAAAATTATTTTACTTTCAATGACTTCGAAATATTAAAAGATGTTTAAAATAGTTCAATGTATTTAACAGTATTAGTATTTGAAGTATTAAGGGTAATGAATGGAGAAAAATTTTCAGTGGTGCCAACCCATTTTTGCTTTATTCCTGACATTTTTCACTTTAACAATTTTTTGAGAAAAATACAGACACTTTTTGTTAAAAAGGGCTCTGTAGCGCAAAACATTAGTTAATAAGGATTATGAAAATCATTGAGTATCCTACAAGGCCGCACAGTGGGAAAGAAGCTCATTTTTTGGTCAAAATTCTCTTGACAACCTAAATCTTAACCGATTTTAAAGTTCTTTTTAAAAAAATATTCAGGTGAGTTCCAGCTTTAACGTATTACTGCGAAAAAACAAAGATTGTCATTATCCTAACCTAAAAGACTTGAGTTCCATATTAATGCCAATTACAATGACTTTCTAATGTAATTATTTGACCTAAAAATTCGTAAACATAACATTCTAGGATCGATAAATGCAAAAACCATTGAGTTTTACTAAAAATTCAAAATTCAAAATGGTGGATCCAATATGTCCGACAGAATTTTTGAAAAATTTTCCAATTTCCTCAGGATTGGGTATCTGAGGGTATTTTTGGCTGTAGACTAAAAATTTTGTAACAGAATTTGCAAATTCAATTTGGAAGATTCAATATACAGGGTGATTCAGAACTACCTTTACAGAGAAAAGCGGTGAAAACTAGACGAAATTCTGAATCGAAATTACTCTTGGGCTTTTTTCGAAATGACGCATAGTTTCGAAGTTGTGGGTAACAATAATTTGTTATCATTTATTTTCAACAGTGAGAACCGTTTATTCACAATTTTTTTTTTTTTTTTTGAAAAAATTTTTTTTTTAATTCTTCTTTTCTGTTGGAAATTAACATATTTTTTTTATTTAATTTCAAATAATTTTTGTTTTGTTTGAAACATTTTTTTTTTTGAAATAAAATTTAAAAAAATTCTTTTTTTCGAAAGTTAAAATTTTTTTTAGGTTTAAGTTAAAATAATTGTTGTTCTCTTTGAAACTTTTTTTCTTTTTTTTTAAATAAAAATTTTAGAATTTTTTTTAAAATTTTCTGTTTTGAACTTCCAATTTGCAGTTTTATTTTTTAAAAGTTATAATTAAAATCATTTTTGTACTTTTAGGGACTTTTTCCTTCATTTATTTTTTAAAAACAATTCTTGTATTTTTTTTTCTAAGTTTAAAATTTAAAATTATAGTATTGTTTCAAATTTTTTTCCTGTTTTTAAATAAATTTTTATTAAGTTTTTTTAACTTTTTTGATTTGAACTTCAAATTTGAAGCTTTTTTTTGAAAGTTAAAAGTTTTTAGGACGTCCTAAGGAAATAGCCAAAAAAATTTTTTTCAACGTGCTAAAGGACTTGCCAATAAGATATTTTAGTACATGTTTGAGGACTTGCCAAAAATTTATTTAAGGACGTGTTTTAGGACTTAATAAGAAAGTATTTTAGGACGTGCTTTAGGACTTAGCATAACAATAAATTAGGACGTGTTTTAGGACTTGCAAAGAAAGTATTTTAGGACGTGTTTTAGGACTTACAAAGTAAGTATTTTAGGGTGTGTTTTAGGACGTACCAAAATAGTATTTTAGGACGTGTTATAAGACTTGATAAGAAAGTACTATATGACGTGCTTTAGGACTTAGCATAACAGTAAATTAGGACGTGTTTTAGGACTTACAAACAAAATATTCTAGGACGTGTTTTTGGACTTGATAAAAAAGTACTTTAGGGTGTGCTTTAGGACTTAGCAAAATAGTAAATTAGAACGTGTTTTAAGACTTACAAACAAAATATTTTAGGACGTGTTTTAGGACGTGATAAGAAAGTATTTAGGGCGTGCTTTAGGACTTTGCATAACAGTAAATTAGGACGTGCTTTAGGACTCAGCCTAACAGTAAATAAGGATGTGTTTTAGGACTTACAAAAGAAATACTTTAGGACGTGTTTTAGGACTTGATAAGAAACTAATTTATACATGCTTTAGGACTTAACATAACAATAAATTAGGACATGTTTTAGGACTTGCAAACAAAATATTTTAGGACGTGTTTTAGGACTTGATAAGAAATTACTTTAGAACCTGCTGTAGGACTTAGAATAACAGTAAATTAGGACGTGTTTAAGGACTTGATAAAAAAGTACTTTAGGACGTGCTTTAGGACTTAGCATAACAAAAAATTAGGACGTGTTTTAGGACTTACAATGTACGTATTTTTGGGTGTGTTTTAGGACGTTCCAAAATAGTATTTCAGGACGTGTTTTAGAACTTAGCATAAAAAAAATTAGGACATGTTTTAAGACTTACAAACAAGATATTTTAGGACGTATTTTAGGACTGACAAAGTAAGTATTTTAGGGTGTGTTTTAGGACGTACCAAAATAGTATTTAAGACCTGATTTAGGACTTAATAAGAAAGTACTTTAGGACGTGCTTTAGGACTTAGCATAACAATAAATTAGGACGTGTTTTAGGACTTGCAAACAAAGTATTTTAGGACGTGTTTTAGGACTTACAAAGTAAATATTTTAGGGTGTTTTTAGGACGTACCAAAATAGTATTTTAGGACATGTTTTAGGAGTCGACCAATAAATATTTTAAGACTTGTTTTACGACTTGCAAAATAGTATTTTAGGACTTCTTTTAAGACTTGCCAAGTACGTTTTTTAGGACGTGGTTTAGAACTTATCATAAAAGTATTTTAGGATATGTATTAGGACTAACAAATAAAATACTTTTGGACGTGATTTAGGACTTACAAAAGAATATTGTAGGACGTGTTTTACGGGATGCTAAAATAGAATTTTAGGACTTCTTTTAGGACTTGCGAAGTAAGTATTGCATGACTTAATATTTAAGACGTTATTTAGGACTAGCTATACAAGTAATTCCGGGCGTGTTTATGAACCTGACAAAATAGTATTTTAAAAACGTGGTTTAGTACTTACCATAAGAGTAATTTAGGACGTGGTTTAGCTCTTACCATAAAAGTATGTTAGGATGTGATTTGGAACTTACAAATAAAATATTTGGGACGTGTTTGAGGACTTGCCAAAATAGTATTTTAGGATGTGTTTAGGAATTGTCACACAAGTGGTTTTGGGCGTGTGTAGAAAATGCCAAAATAGTATTTTAGGACTTGTTTTAGGACTTTACAAGTAACTACTTTAGGACGTGGTTTAGCACTTACCATAAAAATAATTTAGGACGAGATTTAGGTCTTACCATAAAAGTATCTTAGGACGTGTTTTAGTACTTACATAAGATGTATTTTAAGGCGTGTTTTAGAACTTGCGAACGATGTATTTTATAACTTTTCATAGGACTTACGAAGTAAGTATTTTAGTGCGTGATTAGGACTTACTATAAATGTATTTTAGGATGTGTTTTAGGACTTACAAGTAAAATATTTTAGGACGTATTTTATGACTCACAAGGGAAGTATTTTAGAGATTGTTTTGGACGTGCCAAAATAGTATTTCAGGACGTGTTTTAGGACTTGCCCATTAAATATTTTAGGACGTATTTTAGAACATGCTAAGCACGTATTTTAGGACGGCGTTTAGGAATTACCATGAAAGTATTTTAGGACGTTTTTTTAAACTTGCCATGATAGTATTTTAGGATGTGTTTCAGGACTAGACATTTTAGTACTTTAGAACGGGGTATAGGACATAACATGAAAGTAATTTAGGACGCAGTTTAGGTCTTATTATAAAAGTATGTTATGAAGTGGTTCAGGACTTACAATTAAAATATTTTAGGACGTTTTTCAGTACTTACAAAGGATGTATTTTAGGGTGTGTTCTAGGACTTTACAAATTAGTATTTTAGGACGTTTTTCAGGAATTGCCACACAAGTATTTTTGGGCGTGTTTAGAAAATGCCAAAATAGTATTTTAGGACGTGTTTTAGGACTTGACAAGTAACCACTTTAGAACGTGGTTTAGGACTTACCATAAAAATAATTTAGGGCGTGGTTTAGGTCTTACCATAAAAGTATTTTAGGACGTGTTTTAGGACTTACCATACAAATATTTTAGGACGTGTTTTAGTACTCACAAGGGAAGTATTGTAGAGTGTGTTTTAGGACGTGCTAAAATAGCATTTCAGGACATGTTTTAAGACTTGCCCATTACATATTTTAGGACGTATTTTAGGAATTGATCATCACGTATTTTATGACGGGGTTTAGGACTTACCATGGAAGTATTTTAGGACGTGTTTTAAAATTTGCGATGATAGTATTTTAGGATGTGTTTTAGGACTTGACAATTCAGTGCTTTAGGACGAGGTTTAGGACTTACCATATATGTAATTTAGGACGTGGTTTAGGTCTTACCAAAATAGTATTTTTGGACGTGTTTAAGGACTTACTATAAAAGTATTTTTGGATGTGTTTTAGGACTTGTCAAGCAAGTATTTTAGGTCGTGGTTTAGGTCCTACCATAAAAGTATATTAGGACGTGTTTTAGGACTTGCGAAAGATGTATTTTATAACTTGGTTTAGGACCTACAATAAAAATATTGTAGGACGTGTTTTTGGACTAACAAAGAAAATATTTTTGGACATGTTTTAGGGCTTGAAAAAATATTATTTTAGGACGTGTTTTAGGACTTGACTTGTAAGTACGTTAGGACGTTGTTTTGGACTTACCATAAAAGTAAATTATAACGTGTTTAAAGACTTACCAATAAAATATTTAAGACGTTTTTTAGGACTTGCTATACAAGTATTTTCGGGCGTGTTTTAGAACCTGCCAAAATAGTATTTTAAGACGTGATTTAGGACTTACCATAAAAGTAATTTAGGACGTGGTTTAGCTCGTACCATAAAAGTATGTTAGGATGTGATTTAGAACTTACAAATAAAATATTTTAGGACGTGTGCTACGACTTACAAAGGAAGTATTAGTGTGTTTAGGACGTGCCAAAATAGTATTTTAGGTCCTGTTTTAGGACTTGCCCAATAAATATTTAGGACGTGTTTTAGGACTTGCTTAAATAGTATTTTATAGCTTCTTTGAGAACTTGCCAATAAGTTTTAAGGACGTTGTTTAGGACCTACTATGAAAGTATTTTAGGACGTGTTTTAGGACTTGCCAAGATAGTATTTTATGACGTGTTTTAGGACTTGCCAAGTACGTATGTTAGATCGTGGTTTAGAACTTACATTGAAAGTGCTATAGGACATGTTTTAGGACTTGCCATGCAAGTATTTTAGGTCGTGGGTTAGGACTAACCATAAAAGTTATTTAGGACGTAGTTTAGGTCTTACCATAAAAGTATTTTAGGACGTATTTTAGTACTTACAAAAGATGTATTTTAGGACGTGTTTTCGTACTTGCGAACGGTGTATTTTATAACTCCTTTGAGGACTTACCAAGTAGTTACTTTAGGACGTGGTTTAGAACTTATCATAAAAGTAAATTAGAACGTGTTGTAGGACTTGCTAATAATATCTTTTAGGACGAGTTTTGGGCTTTTGCAATTAAATATTTTATGACGTGTTTTGGGACAAAGCAAAAAAGTATTGTAAGACGTGGTTTAAGACTTGACAAGGGAGTATTTTAGGACATGCTTTAGCTCTTAACAGAAAGGTATTTTTCTACGTGCTTTTAAGACTTACCTAAGAAGAATTTTAGGACATGTTTTAGAACTTGTCAAAAATGTATTGTAGGGCGTACTTTTGGTCTTGTCAATAAATTATTTTAGGACGTTTTTATGGATTTGCTGATAAATTATTTCTTTGCCTTTGTTAGTTCGCGTAAGAATTTCTTTCTTTAAATGGTTTAAGTACAAAGCAAACCATAATTATAGGACGTGTTTGCATACATGGCAGATACTAATTTGATGACTTTTGGGTTATCGATTATTTTTTTTTTTTTTTTAGAAAGAGTCTTCTATTGTTGACAAAAATCCGTTAATTTCACTTCTACTAATATTTCGATATATATTTTTTATACAATTTCTTCAAGTTTCTAAACTAATCGTTTATAATGAGGAGTTGTGTTTGTTTTTCTATATAACTTATGATTACTGCAAAGTAGATTAATTTTAGTAGCTAATTGTGTTTTTATTTTAGTGTGAAAACTTTTTTGCACTTATATATTTGTAAGACATACAACAATCTACTGAATAACATTATTGTCGTGATTCTTGCGTGGATATATTTTTAAATCATTGCTTTAATAATTTGTGTCGGTTTTAGGCTAACACAAAAACAAATGGTATGTATTTTAATTATTGTTTAACGAATTTTTTCTCTGAGTGCGTTGCTAAGGAACTGCACAATGATTATCAGTTATTTTCGTTTTATTGATTTCTCTCAAAAGTGCAAATTTTATCTTTGAACTGAATTTTATTTAGTTATTTTCTTGCTTTGTATATTTATGCAGTACTGCACTTATTTACTAGTTTGTATATTAAAATGGTCCTGTTTATTAGGGAAGAGTATAGAAGAATGGTATTGTATGCAGAAACTGGTAACTATTTTTTTAAACAGGTTTTTTAATTAACCTCACTTTAACCGTCTTTTACATACCACTAAATTTCTTAATGTATAACTATTATTTTTATTTATTTATTTATTTATTTATTGAACATCCTCGCCGTCTTTACAGTTCAAAAAAGAGGTTCTTTATATTTTTATGTAAAATATTAATTAATTATTTATTTACTCGTTACATGTTTATAATTCTAAACAATATGTTACAAAATATGGTTGAAAAATATATTTTCCTTTTTACGAGTTTACTTTTTAAGGTTGTTAATAGCAAAATTTCAAGTACGATTTTCCCGTTCTTAATTTTTCACTCGGCATACTTAATTTACTAATAACTATAATGTTCTCTGCAAAAAAATCAATATATTTTTAGGCTATAATGCTACTGTAGCAAGAAGATTGTATGCTGCAAGATATCCGCGAGATCGCTTGCCAAGTGTTCCTACCATTTTAGGGGCATCACATAGATTTAATTTGACGGACGATATTATGCCTAATTATCACGAGACAGGTGCAAATAGAAGAGCAAGAACAGTTCAAAATGAAGAAAGTGTTATTGCCCATGTAGAACAGCATCCGCAAGACAGTATCCGTGAAATGTCGAGACAATTGGACTTATCTTATGGAACAGTTCAAAGTATTGTTCGAAATTAAGGGTTCCACGCATACCACATAACAAGGGTTCAAGCTTTAAATCCACAAGATTTTGAAGTAAGATTGAATTTTTGTCGTTGGATATTGCGCCAAAATGAGGAGAATCCGGATGCTGAGTTTATACAATTAACCATTGATATTAACCATTGACATTGTTAAAAGTACCAATTTTTTTTCTTTGCGTGTAGAACAATGTTGGGACATGACTTAATGAATCGTTTAAAGTTAGTTAAAGGTTCACTAGTTTTGTTTCATTACTATTTCTATCTAATTGGTTAACTTTATCAGTGCTGTTTAAATTTTATTTTAAAACTTTGAAATTATATTGTATTAATCTAACTCCTGTTTAACGACTTACAGTCTTACACCTAAGTATATTCTCAAAACGAA
>WNHD01005341.1:0-10297 GCA_011057455.1 Ganaspis sp. Gsp50 | reverse complement strand
TGTTGTTATTAACTGTACTTACACTTGATATTGTTTTCATTCTAATTAATTTCATTTAGTCTTGACTTGTCAGTGTAGTCAAAATGTTGACAAATTATATTTATTTCGACATAGTTACCATGTAACTTTAAATTTTTAATTTAGGTAATTTTATAGTTTACCAATTTTGTATGTGTTTTTTAGTTAAATTTGTGACATATGTTTAATTTGTGTATTTTGTGTGCTTTAATAAATAGAGCCTGAGGAAGATGACGAATCTAGTCATCGAAACGTAGCTCATATTTACATGACAAAAAATTTTTGTTTATGTTTTTTATATTCCTTCCGCTGATCGAATTTTTTCAATTTTCTACATAAAAGTAAAATTGTAAGAACAAATTGAATACATAGAAAAGAAAAGGAAAATTTTGAATCTAGTAGTAAATTATAAATTTAAACAAAAGATTATTTTTAAACACAACCAATAGCAAGATTCAAATCTTCAACATAATTAATTCCACTGTCCCTCTATCTATTTCTTCTTTTTTTTTTACAAAAATTTTGAATACACAAAAAACAAAATTAAAGGTTGAATCTGTTTGGAGGTTTAACGAGTCTTCCTGATCTTTAATTGTCGTTCAGATTGAATTGTTGAACTCACTGTTGTAGATTTAGAATTCGGCTCTAAGTTTGAGTCGACTGTTGATGGAATTTGAGAGATGTCCAGTTGTAGACCATTTTGGGTGTTAGTTGTTTTATTTGCAGATGAGGAGTGAGAAATTTTTTCTGTTGCTGGAGTTCCTGAAAGTATCTTCTAAGATGAAACTCTATGGTCATTACTTTCTTCTGTTTCTGTCATAGGTAATGGAGAACTTGATTGAGCCATGCTGACTTTACTTGGCTTAATAATACTTTCCTGGATCAAAGTTGGGCGAATGAAACTTGAATTCCTTCTCATAATTGTTCCATCATCTCTTGATATCATATACGACCTATCAGTCACCGGATGTAGTATGTTACCAGTATACCAATTATTGTCTGCAGTATTACGAACAAGAATTCTGGATCCTTCAGTATATTTTGTTGCTTCCTTGGCTCCTCGATTAGCGTATTCCTTCTGTTTCTGACGTCGATCCTGTAGATTTTCAAAAAATTTCGTAGGTGTTTTGTGTTTCAATGACTTTTCTAAAAAAGTCAACGGTGTTTGGGTATTTCTTCCGAAAAGTCGTGAGGCCGGTGTTCCTAACTCATTGTCCCTTGGTGTATTTCTAGACATGAGTAGAGCTAATTGCAGATCTTCTTTTGCAATATCACACTTTTTAACAAGCCTTTTAGCTATGTCTACGTATTTTTCTGTTAATCCATTTGATCTTGGAAATCGAGGACTTGATGTAAACAACTCGAATTTCCATTCATTTGCAAATTTGATTAATTCCCTTGATGAAAATACCGCGTTATCAGAATCAAATTCCTTCGGAATTCCGTGAGTTGCAAACCAGATTTTAAACTGGGCGATGATAGCGCTGGCTGTTATTCTAGTAAGCTTTTGAACTTCGAAGTAGCCACTGTAGCTGTCTGCTAATACTAGATGCTGGTTACCTTTATAGTCGAAAACATCAGAAGATACTATTTCAAATAGGAGTTTCAGGATTTTCTTCATTAATACTGTTTCTTTAACAGGTTTTCGTTGCGTGTGTTGACATATTTTGCAGTTTTCCACCATCTTCGTTACATCATTCGTCATGTTGCTCCAGAATATAAATTGTCTTGCTCGTCGTAAAGATACTTGTATTCCTGGATGTCCACTGTGAAGAATTTCAAGAATTCTATTTCTTTCTTCTTGAGGTACTAAGACTCTGTCGCCTCTGAAAATTATCCCTTCACAGTAAGACATTTCATCTCTGAATGAAAAATAAGGGCTTAAATCCTTAGGAACTTCCTGTATTCCTTCGGGCCAACCACCTTTAATCATTTGAATAAGTGACTGGCACACCCGATCACTATCTGTTCAGTTTTTAAAGTCCTCTGTTGCCTTATTTGAGAGTGGGAGTAATAGATAAACTTCTAACGTCTCTTCTTCATCATCGTAGGCTTCTTCACAATCTCTGCTCAGTGTGTCTGCAATTTTCAATTAACTGCCTTTTTTATATATTATTTGAGGATCATATTCCTTTAAATCAAATAAAATTCTTTTTAACCTTGGTGGTGCAGATGTCAATGGTTTCTTCCAAATTGTCTCCAGGCGATTGTGGTCTGTCTCAATCTTTACTTGTTTTCCCCAAATGTAATCATGGAACTTTTTACAAGCGAAACGAATTGCAAACGCTTCTTTGACATTCTTTGGATAATTTTGTTCCGTTCGAGTGAGACTTTGTTGCATAAGCTACCGGTTGTCCGTTTTGAAGTAATAATGCACCAAGTGCTTTTGAAGATGCATCAACGGACAATGTCACTTTTTTACATCGTAGAATCGAAGTACAGGAGTATGCGATAAAACTTCCTTAATCTTTTCGAAGGTGTTTTGTTGTTCCGCATGCCAACTCCATTCGACGTCCTTTTTCAGAAGAATTCGTAGTGGTTCGGTAAGTTCGGATAAGTTTGGACCAAATTTTCCTAAATATGTTACCATACCTAGTATTCTAGAAAGTTGCTTTTTATTTGCCGGGACCTTCAATTTTTGAATTGCTTCAACTTTGCTATCGTCAATTTCCAAACCTTTGTCCGAAATGATATGGCCTAAGAATTTTATTCGTTGAGCTTCAAAGACACACTTTTCTTTGTTAAGTTTCAGTCCTTTTTCATGAAGTCTGCATAAAACCTTTGCCGTTCTTTCTTTTAATTCATCTTTATTCTTGACATGAATCAGAATGTCGTCAATTGTAGACTCGACACCGGGGATGTCATGCAAGATATCTGCCATAATTTGTTGAATCACTTCGGGAGCTGATAATAAACCAAAAGGAAGTCTTTTGCAAGAAAAACGTCCCCAGGGAGTTGCAAATGTAAGATAATCTTGTGTCCTCTCAGTTACTTTAATCTGCCAGAATCCTTTTGTGCAATCAAGGAGTGTGAAATACTTACTCTCAGAGACTCTTGCGGCAATAGATCCAATTGTATTGAGAGGATACTGTCTTCTTTTGATATTTTTATTAACATCTGTAGGATCTATGCATATGCGAATCTTACCTTTTTGTTTCATTATTACTAATGGAGATACTGCTGGAGTTGGTTTTGTTGTTGGTTTAATCACCTCCATCTTCACCATTTTATCCAGTTCATTTTTGACTTCAGAGCGTAGCGCCAGCGGTATTGATCGTGCTGCATGAATTTCGAATTTTGGGTTATCCACCAAATCGACGTCGTATTCATAATCTCAAAGACATCCTAAACCCTCAAAAATAAGATTTTTCTCATTTTTAGATAATGAATTTTTGAATTGGAGTTCCTCAACTCGGAGAATGAGTTCTTCTCTTTCACAAGTAGATTTTTCCAAGATAGGAGACACTTCTTCATTAACGATGATAAAGTCAATCCTAGTTTGTCTTTCTTTTAATTTACACTATAAAGGAAGTTCTCCCATTACTTCAAGTTTGTGATCACTAAATGAAATTAAAGTTGTGACTCTTGATTTACGCAGTTTTTGCTCTACATTTAATTCTTTGATGATGGACATTGGCAAAACATTACACTGTGCACCACTGTCAAGTTTTGCTTTGAATGCTTTTTTACCAACCTTTATAATTTCTGTCCAAGCTTCATTTGATGATTTACTAACAATACTGTTTACGTAAAGAGTTTCTTCATTAGATGATCCAGACAGGGACCGATTGTTGCTTTCTTGCAGTAAATTTACTTTTTTTCTTGATTTGCACATTTTTGCAAAATGCCCGGTTTACTGTCATCTTTTACACATGTCAGTTGCTTGTTTTTGCGCTATTTCACTAGGTCTGCATACGTCAACTGCCTTGTCATAGGTTAGATCCGATATTGTTAAAAGTTTTTCACGTAACTTGTCATTCTGTATACCGCTGACTATTTTATTTATAAGCATTCTTTTTTCAAGTTCACCGAAATTGCACTTTCTTGATTGTGTCGTAATCCGAGTCAAAAACTGTTCGAAATTTTCATCCGCTTCTTGCACTATTTTACTAAATACATATGCTTCATATTTTTCGTTAGTTTTTGGCACAAAGTAGTCTGTAAATTTATGAATGATTAGTTTAATGTTTAGTTTTTGCGCTGCAGTAAGATTAAATGATTCGTAAATTTCTTCTGCTTCATAACCAATTGTTGACATAAAAGTGACAACCTGTACTTCTGGTGGTTCTTTTTCTAACTGTGTTGCTTCAGCATACCAATCGTAGGACACTTTCCAGACTTTCCATTCATGGGACATGTTGTTGCCTAAAGCGAGTGGTTTTGGTTGTCTGAGTTGTCGTCTAGGTGTTTCTAACCCAATTTGTTGAGGTATGTTATTTAGAGCCATTGCTAATTCCTTTTGATTATTCGAATTACAAGAACTTAATTTCCGATTATTTTCTGATACCATGTAACATCTTCGCGTGTTAATGATTATTAATAAACAATGTTTATTTGTAATATTGTTAATTTATTGTTCGAACATACATTGTACAAAATACACATTGCTTTCATAGTTCAAGACTGAGTCGGAGGACCCACGAATGCTTGAGAATGTACCATCGATGCAACATCGATACAATCTGTTATCGCAGATCGATACTACTTTGACCTATCGTTACAACGGTTTACACTATAAAACTTATATTTTTCTTTCCGTGTAGAAATATTATTTAAATGCCTAGAATCATGTAGTTTCAAAGGCTTGGAAAATTGAAGATTGTGATTTCAAACATAATTGTGTAAACTAGCGTCATTATTCTCGGGCGCTAATGCTCCCTTGAATTGTTTTCTTCTTGTGGATTTTCTTTTATATGTGACTTATAGAGGAAATAATGAAATGTTAATATGTGACGATTAAAATTATTGTTTAGACTGAGTGACTTTAATGAAACAAATGGTATAGAGAAATGTATATTTTTGACTTATTTTGTTATTAAATTTTGAACTTAATTTTCTATTTTCTTCTGCAAGTTTCTGGTAAAAACTTTATTTTATATATGTAATCGAATTTGTTTTCAAAGCATGGAATTGTTTATTAAAATATATTTTTATTTAAATACGTCAATTTTCAACGCTAAATTGTTACATAATTTCGATGCAATATTTTGAGAATATTGCTGCAACATTGAAATGTCTGCCAGTTAGCAACATTCCTTAGTATTATTGAGGTTACTTTGCTATACAATATTATGTCAATATTGCACTGCCATATTGAATCAATATATTTTTTAAATTGCAAAAAACAATTTTTTAATAGCAAAATATGAAAAATCGAAACTTTTTTGATCCTAGAAGCCAGACAACTCATTTCCAATGTTTTTGGAGTACTGATAATGAATAAAATGTTATAAAAGCAATGAGTGTGGTATTTTTGTTTTTATTTGTAAAGAATCGATTGTTTTTTGAATAAAAATGTTAAATTCTAAACAAATTGCATTTTTCGCGCAACCTAGGAGTCATACTATGCTAGAACTCTACTGAATATTCGGAATGTTTAGAGGAGTTCTAGTGTTGTGTGCCCATTTAAAAAATTCTTTAAGGATCCTTTATGGGATTCTGTGTAAGGTTCTGAATGGAATCCTTGACAGGACTTTCCGAAGAATCATATGGAGGATGCTGTATAGGAGCACAAATGACAAGGACTATTCACAGCTTCCTAAACTATCCTTGTATCTAAAAAGACGTATGATTCCATGGGTTCTTTTATCTTAAGTTTATACTGTTAATCATCAGGGTATAGGATCCAACGTAGTTTCATTCATGATATTCCATGACTGATATTTTTGACATCAAATTTCAGGGTATAGGACATTTATAGAGTTCATCTGAAGGATCTCTAAAGTATTCCCATGGATAATTCTGTGAGTATTTAGACTTGGTAGAGTCTTGGAATGACTGTAAATTAAAAAAAAATTCACATCATGTGTTCTGCGTGAGAATATTTACAAAAATATACCCCGTAATTGATGCTGCTAACATCGTAACAAAGCTGGGGTTAATAGCAGTATGAATTGATGTGTAATTCGAGCTAGTTCTTACATTTTTTTGTAATCGCAGAGTTGATAGCGATATAGATTCGATGTGCGCGCCCCACTAAACGGTCAAGCGAAGGTGTCTGGCTGATTACTATTTGTCAAGGCATAGATTCTTTTGGTAAAGAAGTTTTATAAATTACGTTTTGTCTAAGCTACAGCATTTGAGTTTGTTCTTTTGATGTCTGTGGCGCGCACATCGAATCTTTTTCGCTAGCAACTCTGCGATTAAAAAATATAAGAGCTAGCAGAAATCTCACTCCAAGTCATTCTTCCTTTAACCGCAGTTTTGCTACGATATAAGTGAAGGGGTACAGGGAATAACTGTTGAGCTTACTGCTGCGTCACTGAAAGTATCGTAGCGCCACACTGCGTTTAGTATAAGAGCGGTATTAAATTTGGGACAGTTATTGACTTAAAATGCTTCTGCGTTACTGGAACGTTACTGTCCCAATATAACACGACTTCTTTTAAGGCAATGGTTTCACAAATTGGGTAAACAGTTTTTCCAACAGTTTTTGCCTGTATATGATTGTAACTATTCTCTAGCGGGACACATTGCTGTGAACAAATTTTTTAATTCACAATCATCATAAAACTCTATCAAGCCACTTTCATTATCCTGCAATCTTTTTAAAATTTAACTTTTTTTGTAAAATAGCAATCGATTTTTTGAAAATAGCAACAAAAATACCGTTTGAATTAATTTTATAACATTTAATTCATGCCTAGTACACCAAAAAGCAATGGAAATTAATTGTTCCTGGGGATTTTTTATATTTTGCGAAAAAAAATTGTTTTTTTCAATTAAAAACAAATGTACATATCTTATAAATTTTCTTTAGATCAAACATTAGTGTTTAGGAGATCAAATTGCGTAAGAAAAATGTAGTCAGGTTTTTTGGATCAGACTATTTTTTTATAGGACTGTGTTATTAACTAAAATAATCATCACTGACAATTACTGCACAAGTTAACTCATTTTAAAATGATACTGCGCATTTTAAATAATTAAAATCTGACAGCGGGTTCGTAATCAGAGACTCCAAAACCCCCTGTATAAAATAATTTATACAAGGGGAATTCCACCCAATATTTACATTCGAATTTCTTTTTTCAAAGAAACAATTTTTTTCTAATTTTATACGAAAAAATAAAGGAGCACGTTTTCTTTGTATTTTGTTATTTGGCAAAAATTATGGAAGTTATGATTTTTTAAAACTTAATATCTTCAGAAGCTGATGATTTTTGAAATTTTAAAAATACAACAGCTATACATTTGCATTTATCTAATAAATTATAAATACTGTTTTAAGGGCAAAAATACCACTTCGGTATAAACGAAAAAATATTCTTTGTTTATCAATAATTAAAACAAATGAAAAAAGTAAAAAATCGACCACTTCGGTTTTGAGAAATGTCACTTTTTAGACGTAATTTCAATAATTTATATGCTTTCATTGCAGTAACTTTATTTTTCTTTACATATATGAAATAGTCCAGGAAAAATGAATAATTTTCATGTATTATATTATTTTGTATCTTCTAGTATAACAGAGAAAAGTCTATTTCAAAAATCATTGACTTTCAAAGATGTTAAATTTTGAAAAAATCATAACTCACATAATTTTTGTCAAATAACAAAATACAAAGAAAACGTGCTCCTTTATTTTTTTTATTGTAGGATTGACAATAAAAAGGATAAAACTATTTTAGTATCAAGAAATTAGTTTAATGCTTTAAAAGATTGCAAATACAAAAAGTACACACGAACATGCCGACATTCGACTTAAGACTGAAAACCATCCCCGTTCCCTCTGTCGACGGTCCGACGCACTTGCGCACTGCACTAAATTTTTGAATGATCAACAACTGAAGTCAAAACACACAATCTAACTCTAACTAGATTAAAACTACAAAAATAAGTTGAAATAATTTTTTTTCTACACACGGCCATCTTGACGACATCTGTCCTCAGATGTCTGATAAGCGGTTTAACTTAATTTTCCTCTTCGAAGTCTGGCCAAAGTTTCATATGATCGCATGAAGTCTTCTCGGATCCTCTGCTTCGCCCGTCTTCTCCACTATGTATCTGTTATTCTTTAGGACCTTGATGACCTTGTATTGACCCAAGTATTTTGCTTAAAATTTTAATCCAGGGCCTCTTTGAGTTCTCTCAATAGCAAGAAGATCATTCTCATTATATTTGTGAGATGCTTTTCTCTTACGGTCGTAGCTCTGTTTATTTTCAGCTTGCAACTTCATGATTTGCTCGTGCGCCTGTGCTCTGTTCTCACTACGTTGCTCCTGGAAGTCTGTTATCATTTCCTCTTCTAGTAATTTCTTTATTCGTAAGTCTTCCTTCAATTTCATTGTACATCAAATTAAAGATAAAAAGGTGTAAAGCCAGTACTACGACTCGGTGACTGGTTCAAGTACTGCTGGGCCCTTCTAACGTACTTTAGGTAATACAGGAATAAGAATACTATTACCCCATTCCACCTGACCATTGCCCCTCGGCACACTAGTGGCTACCGCATGATGTTCTATTTTTTCCGATTCACAGAATTCTCGAAACTCATGAGACGTAAACGCTGTACCTTGATCGTTTATAATCTTCTTTGGGTTTCCAAAAACAAGAGCCTGTTTTGACAAACGATCCACCACTTCTGCTGTTGTCGTGCTTCTAGTAGGGTAAAGTCAGGTAAACTTCGTAAAGGCATCCACCACCATTAAGATATGCCTGTATTTCTTCTACGTAAATAGCATAGGCCCAAGATGGTAGACTTGGTAGGTATCTAGAGGCGCTTCCTTCGTGATATAGTGTAAAAAACCTTCTTGCTTACCCCATTTCTTCTCTGCAAAAATACAAACTATGCAATTACGGATAATCTTCTTCACTTGTGATTGCATATTTGGAAACCAGTAGATGTCATTTAGTAATTTTATTGTTTTCTAAATTGCGAAATGTCCTCGTTAGTGAATTTGTCTAATGACGGTTCACTGTATCAACTTTGAAACGACGACTGGATCCTCACCATTCACAATCTTGAACAATATTCCATTCGAAATGTGATAATCGTTGTGCTTCTTCTCACAACTAAAACTACCCAAGTGAAACTCATCGATTTTGTTGAAACTTGGTAAACATATACTATGTCGAAAAATATTTGACACGTATTTTGTTATTTCGGCCCAATTCAATATTTAGGGGTAAAAGCAACCCCTTGAAATATCTACATCTGACAAAAGGTGAATGCAATTATTTATCAAAAAAACAAAAACAATTAGAATAAAACTTGTTGTAAAAAGGTTTTTGGCGAAGATGATTGAGATTTTTCAATTAATTTTCAAAAACACAAAATGGCGGATGCAATATGGCTAACATAAAATTTCAAAAATGAATAAATATTTTTGAATCCTCCTATCCAGGGTTTTTATGAGTCGCTGATTACGATTCTTGAATGACTTATCACAAATAAAAAGTTCCAAATATTATGTAGTGGTCAGTTTTTTGACAAAAGATTAAATACGTGATTATGATTACAAAAATCTGATGGTAAAATTCCATTAGGCCAGTGATCGTGAATATCAATGAAACAATCTTACTACTAGCTCTTTGCCGAACCCAGGAATATCCAACGTGGAGATGGCGAGCATCTATTCCCTTCTTTTTTTTACTTTTTTATTTTTCTTTGTATTTTTGTATTTTTAAATTTTGTTTGTGAAGGTTTGTTTGAGCTTTTTTTAAATTCATTATAACTTTATTTAACATTGATTTTAAAAATTACACCACAAACTGTTGACAATAATGAGGAGAACTGTTGGCAAATACGGCAAAAAAGTGCTCTATGCACATTGATTTGATGCACCAAGCGCATTTGACGATTGCAATCTCGTCACAATAGTGGCAATTGACATCACAACCTTTTTAAACAAAATTCAACGGGAGTTAGGAATTTACGTGATTTCTCGTCAGTAAAGCCACTTTTCCACCATGCATACTTGAAAACGTTTACGAATCTTGGCGAAAAAAATTGATTATGAATCATGGACTGGATTTTTAAAATCAATGTTAAATAAAGTTATAATGAATTTAAAAAAAGCTCAAACAAACCTTCACAAACAAAATTTAAAAATACAAA